>MU161515.1:7268-24946 GCA_015888305.1 Antheraea pernyi | reverse complement strand
GGTTCGCAGATGATTTAGTCTTATTATCAGACAACGGTAAAATGCTTAAAACTATGCTGCAACAACTTACTGAAGCAAGTAGAGGAGTGGGTTTGAGTATCAACAAATCAAAAACAAAGATAATGACAAATAGAGAGGAAATACCTATACAAGTAGACAAAGAAAACATTGAATATGTAAAACACTACATTTACCTGGGGCAACTAATATCATTCAAGGACCAAACTGACTCCGAAATAGAAAGAAGGGTTTCGTGTGCTTGGAAAAGATACTGGGGCGAAAAAGCCCGTCATAGTGATTCGCTTTTGCGGGTCGCGTTTCGGGATCAGCCTGTGCATATCCAGCTTTTCGCAGGCCGGCATGACAGCGGCGACCGGCGATGGATAGTATGTCAATCGGTGGTCGCCATTGTTTTTGGATTGTACTATGCTTACCATCAGGCACAGTGCAGTCACTTTGCCGTGCTACTATAAAAAAAAAAAAGGTTTTTTGTTTTATATTTATTTCTATTTTGTATATATCGATGTATTTTTACAATACACTTTTATATATCTCTATTTGTTTCTTGCATTTATTTTTGTGCTGTATTGTATAAAATCTTTTCTAGTATCTATTTGCCAAATTAGTTGGTTTAATTTCGATGGTTCTATTTTGAATCCTATTTTTGATTCTATATCGTTCCGGTCTTTACAGTGTACCGGACACTCGACAAGCAGATGGATTATTGTTTCAGGGACGTTGGGGTCACAGACACACGACGGGCTCTCTTTGCACCCAAAGCGATTCAGGTACTCTGAGAACCCGCCGTGCCCCGTGAGCAGCTGAGTGAGGTGTACGCTTAGGGTTGTCTGTTTTCTGAATTTATATGCGGAGTAGATGTCAGGCAGGAACACTTTTGTAGTGGATGCCGTTGTTCCATCGATGTATCTTCTGTTCCACTCCTGGAGGGTTTCCTGCCGAACCTGTCTCTTCATATAGGAGACGGGGCACTGGTCGTATACCGGTCTAGTTTCTGTACGCAGCGCTGCGTGTTTCGCCAGCTCGTCCGCTCTCTCATTCCATCTATCCCCACATGAGCCTTCACCCAGAACAGCGAGACGGTTTTACCTTCCAATGTTGCGTGTTTTATAAGTTACACTTGGCTAGTCTGCACAGGAATTACATGATATAATTCCACCATCCCCATTCCATCAGAGGACGACTAGACGCCGTGAGGATTTCCACCCTTAAGTGAATATTAGTTGATATTCCCGTAATTCGTAGGAAGCGATTTGCTTCCACATTTATTATACGTACGGCTAAGGTGTGGAATTCACTCCCGGCGTCTGTATTCCCGTCATCATATAAGTTGGGAGTGTTCAAGAGTAGAGTGAACAGGCATTTAGCAGGTAAGCGCGATCCATCGTCGGCTTCAACGTCACTTACCATCAGGTGAGGTTGTAGCCAAGGGCGTGCCTGTAAAACATAAAAAAATAAACTAAACTCATTGACCAGGTGAGAAAGATGACTAAAAATAAGACAAAAATAAATTAATTAACTTCACTTATATTTAAATGCTTGATTATTAGTTATGTTATTCAGATAACTATTATATATGTGTATGTAATGCATGTATATATGTAACAGACGGGTCCGTGACGGAGCGAAACATGTGTAATCGATTGTGCTTCCGTCACGGACCCGTCTGTTACATATATACATGCATTACATACACATATATAATAGTTATCTGAATAACATAACTAATAATCAAGCATTTAAATATAAGTGAAGTTAATTAATTTATTTTTGTCTTATTTTTAGTCATCTTTCTCACCTGGTCAATGAGTTTAGTTTATTTTTTTATGTTTTACAGGCACGCCCTTGGCTACAACCTCACCTGATGGTAAGTGACGTTGAAGCCGACGATGGATCGCGCTTACCTGCTAAATGCCTGTTCACTCTACTCTTGAACACTCCCAACTTATATGATGACGGGAATACAGACGCCGGGAGTGAATTCCACACCTTAGCCGTACGTATAATAAATGTGGAAGCAAATCGCTTCCTACGAATTACGGGAATATCAACTAATATTCACTTAAGGGTGGAAATCCTCACGGCGTCTAGTCGTCCTCTGATGGAATGGGGATGGTGGAATTATATCATGTAATTCCTGTGCAGACTAGCCAAGTGTAACTTATAAAACACGCAACATTGGAAGGTAAAACCGTCTCGCTGTTCTGGGTGAAGGCTCATGTGGGGATAGATGGAATGAGAGAGCGGACGAGCTGGCGAAACACGCAGCGCTGCGTACAGAAACTAGACCGGTATACGACCAGTGCCCCGTCTCCTATATGAAGAGACAGGTTCGGCAGGAAACCCTCCAGGAGTGGAACAGAAGATACATCGATGGAACAACGGCATCCACTACAAAAGTGTTCCTGCCTGACATCTACTCCGCATATAAATTCAGAAAACAGACAACCCTAAGCGTACACCTCACTCAGCTGTTCACGGGGCACGGCGGGTTCTCAGAGTTCCTGAATCGCTTTGGGTGCAAAGAGAGCCCGTCGTGTGTCTGCGACCACAACGTCCCCGAAACAATAATCCATCTGCTTGTCGAGTGTCCGGTACACTGTAAAGACCGGAACGATATAGAATCAAAAATAGGATTCAAAATAGAACCATCGAAATTAAACCAACTAATTTGGCAAATAGATACTAGAAAAGATTTTATACAATACAGCACAAAAATAAATGCAAGAAACAAATAGAGATATATAAAAGTGTATTGTAAAAATACATCGATATATACAAAATAGAAATAAATATAAAACAAAAAACCTTTTTTTTTTTTATAGTAGCACGGCAAAGTGACTGCACTGTGCCTGATGGTAAGCATAGTACAATCCAAAAACAATGGCGACCACCGATTGACATACTATCCATCGCCGGTCGCCACTGTCATGCCGGCCTGCGAAAAGCTGGATATGCACAGGCTGATCCCGAAACGCGACCCGCAAAAGCGAATCACTATGACGGGCTTTTTCGCCATATACATGGTGGTTGCGACCCAGTCAGGCTGTAAAACCCTACCACCCCGCTTTCGCCATTGCCTCTGAAGTGTTAGATGTTATTTGACACCCCTTACACCCCTAACCCCACACCTAGGCAATAACACCAAAAAATTAAGCAAACCAAAAACAGAACAAAAAAACCAAAGCACGAAGAGTAAACCAACATCAACATCAGCAAAAGCAAACTCGAAAATAAAACACAAAAAAGCATCACCAATGTCTCCGACAATCACTGGTCGGGGGAACGCGCAAAAAAAAAAACTTATAAAACACTGAGAGATAGCCACTTGCCGTCGATGCTTTAAATTGAGCACTCTTGTCTCCCACAGCGCTTCATCACTGACAAGCCAACGAGCATGACGCTCACTGGAGTCAAGAGCGGCCAGCTGATATTTGGCTGATCCATCTCATAGATGACAGCAATATTCAACACATGAGCGAACTTGAGCTTGGTGCAGGCTGAGAAGATGTTCTGCTGTAAAATATCGCTTAACCTTAAAGAGGATCCCAAGTTTCCTTGCAGCTGTTCTAACTTTTTGCTCAATTTAGCGTCCGAAGTTGAGATCTAATTTTAGATGGATTAGTATCAACTCTCTAAGTAGGTACATGAAACACTACTCAGAACGTTTCATATATTTAGAAATAAGTTGTGCCCGGACGCTCTGGGATCATAATGTACATGCTATCTATCTTACGACACCAACATGCGTCTATTGCAAAGAGTACTATCCGTAAAAAGTAAATTGTATAACAGGATGTCCTGCAAACAGTTGGGGTTGCAATTAAGTAGTAGTAATAATATTTGTTCAATAGGACAGGCGAAGGAATTAATCCATACTGCCAATTCTGAAGTTGTCAATATATGTAGTAATTATGTATCCTTTAATATAAAGGCATAAGCGCCAAATCTTCTGTATAATATTTCGTACATATTCTTTTATCCATCTTTTTTATCTTAATCTCCTTGTTAATAGTAGCGTACCATCTTCTTTGTCTGAATTATTTCGTTTCTCTCACCCAGAGGTTAGTTAATTTCCAGTAGCTAATTCAATGTTCCGACAAGATGGTGGCTCTCTTGTTAGAACTTTCCATGGAGTATTTGTGGCATCTCAGAATTCATGATCCATGGTATTATTTTCCATTCACTTCACTTATGCACAATAAACGAACTATATTACATAAAACACCACCAATTTTACACAATATAGAGTCAAGTAACACAAGACTATGAATAAAATATAAAATGACAGACCAAAATCCCGCCAAAAACTCGGTTACAATTAAGGCAAATAATAAATATCCTTGCTAGAGGTGTAAAAATAATGCTCGAACCGTGCGAACTATTCGAATATTTTTAAAGTAAGGAAGAATTATTAAATTTTATTTTAGGGAAAAAATATTTTCCTATTCATTTTTTTGCATTAAAACTGAAATTAATTAATTTTATTAGATAAACAGTGAACTTTGTTATTTATTATAAATTATCATAAATAGTTAAATTATTTTGACTGACAGACGAATCTATGGACTAATTTTGTATATTAATCATTATTTAGAATTTGATAAATATCTAATTATTTAAAATCATTAAAATAGTTTCAATTATTCGCATAGTTGAAGTGACTTGAATAATCCAAATAGCTCGAATGTTCAATTCAAATATTATTTGGTTCAATTCGCTATCGAAAATTTGTTAATTCGGATATTTGCACACCCCTAATCCTTGAATCTTGGCAACGAAGGCAAGATTTAAAGATTAAATCCAGTAGTATTCTTAGATTTTTTTTTTCCTCGAACTGACTACGCTATTGACCTGGTGGGGTCTTCACAGCTTCACCGGACTACGTATTCTTAGAGGAAACATAAGATCATAAATACATGGATTCTGGCCAAAAATGTATATATGAAGAAATTTAGTAAAGCTTAGCAGCAGTTTCGGTACACTTCGTATATTAGTGTAGTATTCGGTATATGTAGTTATAATTAGAAAATGCTAATATCAAGCTTCGGTTAGGTAGTTTTGTTAGAATATACCTATAACCTAATTGCAAATAATTACATTACGTATAAATAATCAAGGAGACTCTTGCACAATTTCATCTAATTCTCAGACAATAGGTCTTTATATAGTGCTAGCAGTGGATATCCATCCTTTATCAGGAGTAAGAGCGCTAAATATTTTAAATTGACTTTTAAATCCACTAAATGTAAAAATGATAGATGTATCTTCTTTTATATGTGATCACGATTTTGTTGTAGATTTATTTAAAGATTTATGTATTTTTAAACATGTAATAAAATTCTTAATATCTTTTTTAAATACAATCAAAATAAAACCAACTCAATATATGTAAGCACCGTCAATATAAAACTTTATGGTATAATACTTTGATTCTAACATAGTCTGTGACTTCAAATGCTCACTGTACTGTTGTGATTGTCATTTGTCAAATTACATTTCTGTTTACATTTGTCGTAAAAGAGTATTCGATATATTTTATAAACCAGAGAACTATTTACTAATATTTGTTGTATATATTTGTTCCTAATTGAATCGTAACTGATTAAATTAACAAAGGGTCGTGCCGTTACAATGGACGATGATGATTATTGGAACACAAGCGAAACTAAAGATAAAGCTTTTAATTTTGAGGATGATTTGGTAACAATTATTCCATTTAATTTTAAATACTTCAACTTAAACCGATTTTACCGTTTCATAATATAGATTTTAAAAAAGTAATAATAAAATAAATGTAAAATCTAATTTCAGTTATCCCCTCAAGAAATTTTGGCTATAGGTAAAAAATCTTACCCTGGACAAAATGACGGTGGAGTGTTTAGCTGTGCCAACATTAGTACAGTCAAAACTGCACAGCTGCCTTTACATAGCCTGGTCTCATCAAAGGTATTGGATCTGAGTAAGTTACTATGTTATTCTTCTAATATCATAAGATAATGTCGGTTTTTGACGAGATTTCAGTATACCATCAAGTAGTTTAAATTTTAGAACATACGTATTAACGCCACCGCAATTTGGTCGCCGACAACTGCAGCGGCCGCCTTGCCCTGTTTTTGTTTTGCAAGTCTAACCTAACCAATTTATTTTTCGTAATTTTCTCGTCACGGCTCGTTTAGACGGCAGCGGTCGGCGAGCGCAGTGCAGTGGCGACAATACGAAGTACCTTAATTTTTTATTCTTAATCTCGAGTTATTTCTATTCCATCGTATAGCTTTTCCTCATGGCTCTCTCATGTTATGTAAAATTAATCTATCGCTCAGAAACAGTGTATATTTGGGGATGAAAGGTGCTCTATATCCTTGACAATGTGTATACAAAATTGCATGATAATCAGTTGAGTATTTAATAAAAGTGTAACAAACAAACAAACTCACATTCACCTTAATTTTATTAGTAAGGATATCGGAGGTGTCTCACATAGTTAATAGAGTTCTGCGATTGTGCACAAATTAAATGGGTAGATAATAGCCTGAAGCATGAATTCTAAGATGACAAAAAAACTCTGGAAAGATATATAAGCACCATTTTGTTGTAAAATTTAAATGATACAAAAACACTTTGGCAATAATCTACATAAAATGATAGAGGCCTGCCATTATACACTTATCAATAAAATAAATACTGGATAGGTTTTAATCAAACCTGTTCAGTGTTATTACAAAAAAGTTAAATACATATTGAATACTTGTTTTAAATAGGTTTCAGATGAAATGCACCGCGCTCGCCCAAGGCAAGTTCGTGTTATCCTTTTTCGCAAGTCTAACCTTACCTAAACAAAACGAGACTTTTTGACTTCTTAAACACCTATTTCTTGTATAAAAAACATTATCACAATATCTTCATTTAATATCAAGTTACTAAGGTTTTCTGTAGGTGGTAGAGCCACGCTGTAGCTATTACTGGTTTCAGCATAAATGGGTCGGCTCGTCCAGGGTAGTACCACCGGTTCACAGAAAACCAACGTGAAGTAACAGTGCTTGCATTGTTGCGTTTCTTTCGGTCAGTGACAGCGCCAGAGGCCCATCTCCCTTCCCTACTCCCCTTTTACTCACCTTCCCCCTTCCCCTATACACAGGCTGGCAACCCACTTGCCCCTGGTGTTGCTAGTGTCTATGGACGGTCGTGATCACTTAATATCAGGTGACCCACCAGTTCGTTTGCCTCCTTTGATAGGTCCATAGCGTAATCAGTTTGAGAAAAAAAAATCTTATATAATTGATCAAATTTTACTAATAAAAGTGGTTACCTTTGCTAGTCTAGTAAAAGAAAGTTAAAATTGTCTATGGATTGTTTTTAATATAAAGTATAGCCATAGTGCCAGTAGCCAGTAGTGTGAGTTATATCATAGAGAGAATTATGTATGAAAGAGATAAGCAATAAGGAAAGGGATAACAAGGATACTTAGATGTTCAACAGGTTATTGAGTTTATTGAGGTCTAAAATTGTTATTAATTTTAAAATGAATATTATATTATGTTAAAAAAACTATGTGAGAGTAGCGTCCACTCTAGTAACCTGAACATTTGCCTGGAATGCCAATAACTTAAGTGTGTGTTAGCACCCCCCTCCGGTGCCACTGCATCACATTCAAGAGACGAGACTACAACACGACCGGAACATAGATATTAGCGCCACCATATTATAAATATACATCGACACTAGCACCAACATTTTAGAGATACACATTGATACTAGCGCCACCATATTAAAGATACATAAATAATAATTATTAATATTATATAGATTTTAATAAGACTTAAATAAGAATGGATATCATTATATAGAATTGAATCATTAGTTTGATCATTATTAAAAATAGTATATTCGTTGACTTCATAGTTCGGCCATGAAAGGCTAGATGTCGCTGATCTACATGTCGAAACAGATTACTAACCATATTAGAGATACATAAATAAGGATAATTATATAAAATTGTTGTATAGCTTAAATAACATTAATTTGTTCATACTTTATTATTTATGTGTTACTTAAACTAATTTGCGGAATTATGTATAAATAATAATCGCTTTGACTTATACAGATGGCCTTTAAAAGGCAAGATGTCTGTGATATCTAGGTACTTCTTATATACCAAGTATTGTAAGGCGAAGCTCTGGCCAAATAAATAGTGACAGTATCTACGAAGTATTTATTGCCATTCCTGACTGCATGGACTCTATACGTGATTAGTGTAATATGTGGCAATTTTTAATTATGTACAGATAGTATGTTACTAATTTCTACTGTCACATGTTACTTTTTGAATATATGTTTTGGTAAAATTGAAATGATGCTTATTTTTAATTTAATACTTGTAGCTTTATTTAAAACTAGCTTCTGCACGCGACTTCATCTGTATGGAATAGTTACTTTGTGCTGGACTAAGACGTAGTGAAAGCTCTCAGAAAGAAAAAAAAATGATTTTGAAACATTATTATTGGTGCTCCGCTCCTATTGGTCTTAGTGTGATCATATATAGTCTTTCTCGATAAACGAGCTATCTAACACTGAAATAATTTTTCAAATCGGACTTTATATATTGGCAATTTAGCTTTTTGTGAAGAGTAAGGGAGTATAGAACATAAGATCAGCTTATACATTAAATGAATCAATTCTAATTTTCAGTTCTTCTCGCTCAATCAGGCAAAGATATGTCAAAGGAAAATAAACAAGACTCCACAGAGACTGTTGCAGTGACATTAAAGAGATTAATCTTAGGTAGAAACTGCTCCATGCATACCCATCGGAGTTTGAAGAGTAAGACAGAGTTACTGGATGGTGCAGTCGCGGTCGGTGATGCTATCTTAACTGTATGTAATTTTTTTTATTTTAAATCTCTAATTTCATGCCTTATTTTTTTTAGTATTATTGTTTATGTTATATGTGTCATTTCAAAGTGAGTTAAATCCAATTTTAATTGTTCATATAACATGTTTAAATTTTTATACAAATGTTTTTATACACAGAGAATGAAGTTCTAATTTTGTCATTCATAAGGTTTTTCGTTTTTTTTTTCGGATCTTCATATGTAATAAGTTTGAAGATCTTGATAAATAAAGTAAAATATTCGGAAGGGATGAATGAAGGGTAGGGAGGGGAGGAATATATGTAAGGAGCTTATAATTTCTGTTATGCTGGCTTCTAAGCCTCTTAGTTGTTAATTCCGAAACTAGACAAACTTAAAAGAATCACTGAGGTTGCTTTTCACCATATGCACCTTCATCCTGCATGGTCGTAGGGAGCGAAACGAGTTAAACTACCACAGACTTAGGGACTGATCTGAGAATTTGACATATTAAATGTCACACAACGATGAGTGTTATCCTGGTGCTTGAGACTGGAGATCAACTTAAACAAATTTATTGTATCTTACAATCCTCCCAGGATATACCATAGAAAAAAATGGAGTGTGAGTTCACAAGCAGTAGAATTGAAACTTAGTATTTTGATTAATTTTTAAGACAATGACACATTTCAACGTTTCTCTCTCTCCCTCTCTTTTTATCTTTCTATTACTTTAAGAATATAGTATACAGCATGGAGTCTATTCTCCATGGTATGCAGAGTACATCAAATTTACCATATTCACTTAGCTTAAACATTTGCAGGTAGTCTTGTTTCTCATCGCAACCCTAAATAAGAAGTTAGTATACGAGCTGCTTTCTTCAAGACCCTTGGCTCTTAATCACTACATCAGCTTTCTGCAGAACGAAGGCAAGATAACTGAATTAACTGATTTACTTGCGTAAGTTACAAGATTCTACTAAAAGTCTACTTATCTTCATACTATGTGTTCCAAATCATTACATAGTATAAAACAAAGACCCCCTACCGCGTCTGTTCGCGATAAACTCAAAAACTACTTAACGGATCTCTATGCGGTTTTCACCAATGGATAGAGTGATTCATGAGGAACGTTTTGGTATATAATTTATCAAGGATTGTTTTTTTTAATCAGGGCGGGACAACGTCTGCCGGGCCGTAAGCTAGTAATAAGATAATTGTCAAACCACCATCTTGCTTCTCATTTCACAACTGCAATACGAGTAAAAAAAGTATGCTTAAATAGAAATAACTTGTACAAATTATGCTGAATGTGCTGTAATTGGTCCTAAATTTTTATAGTTTTATTTTTACTGAAACAAGAAGCATAGCTTGTTTTGCAATGATATATTCACAAAATGGCTACCACTTATTAATAATATTAATAATAACGAGTTTCACAATCTTCATCTAAAATAAAGTAATGAAATATATATTCAATTACATAGTATAAAACAAAGTCCCCTACCGCGCCTGTCTGTCTGTCTGTTCGCGATAAACTCAAAAACTACTGAACGGATTTTCTTGCGGTTTTCACCAGTCAATATAGTGATTCATGAGGAAGATTTAGGTATATAATTTATGTAGGTTTTTTTTATTATCAACACAGGACAATGTCCGTCGGGCAAGCTAGTCTAAATATAACTTTATTTTTTGTGTTATTTAAATTTTATGTTCCTTATATCTAGTTGTTCTAGTGTATCTAGTTGTTGTATAGAGTAGTTCCCAAGTAGTGAGACATACGCGGTGGGTGCGGTTGGGGCTGCTAGTTTGAAAAACTTAAAACGCATGAAATTTGTTAGGGTAACATTTTAAAGTTTACGATTCATTTGCCAAAATCATTTCATTATACTGTACTCTATGCCTGAAATTTTGTGTCAATTCTTTTTAAAGAGAAATGATTATGCCTGTAGCTATTTTAAAAGTTTTGAACTAAAGTCCAGATACAATAATGAATGTCTGTGATTGATCTATGGGCTCGCACTGGCACTAACAAATAAAACATTGGCATATCTAGATTAAACCAGATGTATCAATGTTTCTAGTTTAAATTTTAGTTTTGGAATTATTTAATGAAAGTCTATAAAGGCATAGTTTCATTTTAAACTATAAAGAAATGTGTACAGTACATGATATCAACATTTTAACACAATGATTAAGGCTTATATTTAAATTTATGCCTAATTTATACAGAATATAAATTTATATTATTTGTTTCCAGGATGTTAGGCCGGAATTCAGATGCAGCTGTAAGTGATTCTTTTCACCTTTAGCTCTAGGTCAGATATATAGCTATATTGCACTAACTTTTAAAAGCCTTCTATGTTTCTTCTCAAAGTAACTTTTACTGTGAAATACTTTGAGATTATATCTTAATTTATTTCCACGCCAAATCGGATGATTTGAATTATCTAATATTCTTTGTTTTCATAAATTTTTCGACATGTTTGAGTACGCTTGAAAACAGCCCTACTAGTTCTAGGGCCGAGAAAATGGCCATCCGGGTTCCTTTTAAACTGTAGGTGAGTGCTAATGAAGGATTTTTGAAATTCAACCTCTAGTGTGATGAGAAAAGGGAAGAGTTAGGCTTTTATGTATACAGATATCAAATAAAGAGTTGAAAATAACATGGAAAATTCATACAAAGCCGCGGGAAAATGCTAGTTTAATATACATTGACTTTATGATTGATATGCCCAGATAATAAAACTTCATTTAATAAAACAAATACAAAGTTTAGAGTAGAAATCTAGAGTATTTGCATCTATTTGCTTACAATTATTATATACAGATAGCTTTAATTTCTTAAAAATATAGATTTCTATGGATTACTTATCTCAGGAGGCAAACGAACAGGTGGGTCACCTGATGTTAAGTGATCACAGTTTGAGAATTATTTAAATTTACAGATAGCACAGTTTCAGCATATTGTAAAATCCCAAGGTAACAATGTCGACAGCCTGCTGAGGAAACTTAGTAATCTCTTAGCGAACCACTTTTCTCAACCAGGAGTCGATGTACATCATTCCAAAATGGTCTCAGATTATGTGAAATTACTCGGTAAGTCCCAAAGGATTTATATAATAATCCAGTGATAGAAAAAAAAATAGGAATTTAAATTTAATGTATTATCGATATAGTGGATCCGATAGATGGCGCTGTAATAGATATTAAAAATTATATATTTAAGTACTAAAATTATTTACATTCGCAACATACGTCAATTATCTACCAAAACAAAAAAATAATTCATTAAGTCTCATACGAGAATTATATATATTGAAGACAATTTTCATTCGAAGTCGTTCTTGTTGTTTTCAAAATGAAACGACACTTACGCCATCTTTTGTATGATAGTTGTAATTACTAATTATGTACTATAACATACGAGACAAATAATGTTTTTTTTTATACATACTATCTGAGCCGGTCAAGCGTTTTTGTGGGCTCAGTTGTTATATGTTAAATGGAAGAAATTAGTGTTAATGGTGGTAGAGCCACGCTGAAACTATTATTGCTTTCAGTATGAATGGGTCGGCTCGCCCGGGGTAGTACCACCCTCTCATAGAAAACCGACGTGAAGTAACAGTGCTTGCATTGTTGCGTTTCGTTCGGTCAGTGAGAGCGCCGGAGACCCACCTCCCCTCCCCTCTCCTCTCTCCTCTCCCTTTCCCTCCCCTAACCCTTCCCTCCAAAAGATGGCAACGCACTTGCGACTCCTCTGGTGTTGTTAGTGTCCATGGACGGTGGTGTTCACTTAACAGCAGGTGACCCACCTGTTCGTTTGCCACCTATGACATAAAAAAAAAAAAAAGAAACCCCATGCCTCATAAAATAAACTGGGATTGGAAAATAAATTCAAAGTTATAACGTTGCGCCATCTATATATATATAACAGTCAGTCCTACAGTTTTCTGTCAAGAAATTAGTTTAAAGCGCCATCTGTTTGAGACCGATGATACTTACAATTAATAACAATAATCAACATTGACAATAATTTACTTTGTAAACATTACTGTGCCCATAATGCCAAATAAATGAGTGTTAATGGAATTTGTTGGAATGTTTACATTTCACAAGCATTTAAATATAAGATTTTTTTTTGTTGGACCAGAATGGCAAAAGCACGTGAATAAGCCTGAATTAAATAACAAGTCCTCACTACATTGCCTCGCATATACTTGCATGCACAACTGGCATGAAGGAGCTGGCAACATGATGTCGCCTCTCACACTCTGCCAGAGACAACAGGTTATAGATATCTTCCTTTTTCTTAGCTATACTAGTTTGTCGATGGACGTTTTTGGGGTATAAGGGGTGTCGAATAACGTCGAAGTTGTCGAAGTAGTGTTAGGTTCTACAATAAAGTCCCAAAGCATGTTACCGATTTGCCGGACTGTAAATTTAAGCGCCATGTCAAACGGGTTTTAGTTTCAAAAGGATATTATAGAGTGGATCAGTATGTGAATGATAGTGATGTCTGGAATTGACTCCTCTCTGTGCATCCACTAAAAGCATTGTTGTATAATGTATTAGAAATATATGTTAAAAAAAAATGTACCCGATCGAGTTTCTTGCCGGTTCTTCTCGATGACTGGGTTGTTTTCCGAACCGGTAGTAGTCTTTGACGTTCATAAGTGCCTTATTAGGGCCTAAACTGAATAAAGTATTTTTGATTTGATTGATTTGATTTGAAGACTTGTGACATCCAAGCCAACCTCACCTACACGTGGTGTACCCTGCTGAATAACGAACGAGGCAATGGCGACAGCGGGGTGGTAGGGCTCTACAGCCTGACTGGGTCGCAACCACCATGTGTATGGCGAAAAAGCCCGTCATAGTGATTCGCTTCTGCGGGTCGCGTTTCGGGTACAGCCTGTGCATATCCAGCCTTTCGCAGGCCGGCATGACAGCGGCGACCGGCGATGGATAGTGTGTCACTCGGTGGTCGCCATTGTTTTTGGATTGTACTGTGCTTACCATCAGGCACACAGTGCAGTGATTTTTCCGTGCTACAAAAATAAAAAATACCAGTTATTTTATTGTTACTTACGCTTAAAAACTTAAATACGCTTAAAATTATTAAAAATGAGCTAAATCCAAAAAAATAATCATATGATAGGTTTTATTTTTTAAAGATTTTATACATCGAGAACTAAGTACAAATTTCGTTGTCCCGGTTTTTATATTTTTTTATGATTTCATACTTTACGTTAACAAAATTTGAAGATCTTTAAAAATAACGTAAAATATTAGGAACAGCTAAAACTGGATTTAACTCATTTAGAAATGTAACGATTCATATGGGTTAAAGGCTTTTGTATTTACTGTAACTTTGGGAGAAGGTGGTTTGAATGGAGTAATACTCAAAAATGGATAGAAACTATACATAGGAAAAAACGAATCCTCTGTTGTTTGTTCATCCTAAACCGAACCTAAGTAGACGATTTTAACTGAGATATGGAGAACTTGTCCGATACAGAACAATCATATTACTTTATTCTGAGGTTACATAGAATCGAATAAAGGGTTATAGAGGAAATTGTCTATCGTTCATTTCGATAAGACTTCGTTCCCGTTAAACAAAACTATTTAATAGGAACGAAGTCACGGGCATTAGCTGGTTAGTAATATATTTGTTATTGACATTCGAAATATTTCTTAATTAATAACTTTAGAACAGAATCCCTAAACATCTATTAAAAAATATGTCAAAAATAATGTCAATTAGGCAATACAATAAACCATTAGATATACAAGTCTAACATTTTGCATAAGAGTGTCTTATCTAACATAGAGCTAAGAAAGGATTGTTACACTGACACTTCCATTATTTTAAAAATTACCTAGAACATATGAATAGTATAGTAGTTTTCCGTTTCATTTTTTTATTTCTTTATAACTTTATCACTACTCGTTTGTAGAATGACATTTATTGATTTTATTGAATTACAGATCCCACCACTGCAATATGACTGGGTGGTGTTGAATGTTCACGCTAAAACGAACCAATGGGACGTCGTTGAATCTCTCTTTACGAAAAAAGTGAGTGGGAATGTTTAAAAAAAGATTAATTTAACCTTTATTGCGTTTATGCAACCCTGTAGTTTATTATATCGAAGGAATCCTGTAAATTGTAACACAGAAGGAATCCTGTAGTTTGTTGTGTGGAAAGAATACTATAGTTTATTATGCTGTAGGAGTCCTGTAGTTTATTATATCGAAGGAATCCTGTAAATTGTAACACAGAAGGAATCCTGTAGTTTGTTGTGTAGAAAGAATACTATAGTTTATTATGCTGTAGGAGTTCTGTAGTTTATTATATCGAAGGAATCCTGTAAATTGTAACACAGAAGGAATCCTGTAGTTTGTTGTGTGGAAAGAATACTATAGTTTATTATGCTGTAGGAGTCCTGTAGTTTATTATATCGAAGGAATCCTGTAAATTGTAACACAGAAGGAATCCTGTAGTTTGTTGTGTGGAAAGAATACTATAGTTTATTATGCTGTAGGAGTCCTGTAGTTTATTATATCGAAGGAATCCTGTAAATTGTAACACAGAAGGAATCCTGTAGTTTGTTGTGTGGAAAGAATACTATAGTTTATTATGCTGTAGGAGTCCTGTAGTTTATTATATCGAAGGAATCCTGTAAATTGTAACACAGAAGGAATCCTGTAGTTTGTTGTGTGGAAAGAATACTATAGTTTATTATGCTGTAGGAGTCCTGTAGTTTATTATATCGAAGGAATCCTGTAAATTGTAACACAGAAGGAATCCTGTAGTTTGTTGTGTGGAAAGAATACTATAGTTTATTATGCTGTAGGAGTCCTGTAGTTTATTATATCGAAGGAATCCTGTAAATTGTAACACAGAAGGAATCCTGTAGTTTGTTGTGTGGAAAGAATACTATAGTTTATTATGCTGTAGGAGTCCTGTAGTTTATTATATCGAAGGAATCCTGTAAATTGTAACACAGAAGGAATCCTGTAGTTTGTTGTGTGGAAAGAATACTATAGTTTATTATGCTGTAGGAGTCCTGTAGTTTATTATATCGAAGGAATCCTGTAAATTGTAACACAGAAGGAATCCTGTAGTTTGTTGTGTGGAAAGAATACTATAGTTTATTATGCTGTAGGAGTCCTGTAGTTTATTATATCGAAGGAATCCTGTAAATTGTAACACAGAAGGAATCCTGTAGTTTGTTGTGTGGAAAGAATACTATAGTTTATTATGCTGTAGGAGTCCTGTAGTTTATTATATCGAAGGAATCCTGTAAATTGTAACACAGAAGGAATCCTGTAGTTTGTTGTGTGGAAAGAATACTATAGTTTATTATGCTGTAGGAGTCCTGTAGTTTATTATATCGAAGGAATCCTGTAAATTGTAACACAGAAGGAATCCTGTAGTTTGTTGTGTGGAAAGAATACTATAGTTTATTATGCTGTAGGAGTCCTGTAGTTTATTATATCGAAGGAATCCTGTAAATTGTAACACAGAAGGAATCCTGTAGTTTGTTGTGTGGAAAGAATACTATAGTTTATTATGCTGTAGGAGTCCTGTAGTTTATTATATCGAAGGAATCCTGTAAATTGTAACACAGAAGGAATCCTGTAGTTTGTTGTGTGGAAAGAATACTATAGTTTATTATGCTGTAGGAGTCCTGTAGTGTATTATGTTGAAGGAATCCTATAGTTGATTGTGTTGTAGGAATCCTGTAGTTTGTTGTATGGAAAGAATACTATAGTTTATTATGCTGTACGAGTCCTGTAGTTTATTATGTTGTTGAAATCCTGTAATTTATTGTGTTTTGAAATCCTGTACTTTATTGTGTTGATGGGATCCTGTAGTTATTGTGTTGATGGAGTTTTTTAGGTGTTTTAGTTTATTATGTTGAAAGGATTGGCTCGGGCGTACCACGGTATCGACTCACATACCGATGGAGGCGCTGCTCTCCCGTATGAGCCAGTTGCAAGCGAGCAAGAGGCTGATGGCGACATGCATCAACAAAATCTCCAACACCGAGGAGAGGTTGAGATTGGCGCAGAATTATAAGGTGATTATTTATATTTACAGCTGCATTATTTAAGAAAGCCTCTCCTTACTTATCCTACTATTTTATTAATTTCCCCTATATATCAGGGATGTTATGGATATGATATTTCGGTTCCGGATACGGATATAGTAATATAATTATATCGGTTACGGTTACGGATATGTAATTATTTCGGATTATCCGTTAGTTTCGGATAGTTTCGGTTACGGATATTAGATTGAAGTATTTTATAACTTTAGACAGTTGTTAAAAACATTGATGTTTACTTTTGTTTCAAAAAATAAATAAAACCACATTTTGTAACAAAAATTGGTTTGTTTATTTATTTGTTACCAAAACATCGAACTTTTCTTTTGTTTCATATAAAAATAATAAAACCACACTTCATAAGAAAATTACACAGTTTTATTTGTTCGTTACCAAAAATATCGATTAAAAATAATACATCGATGTTTTGCAATCGATATATGTCGTACATCGCTGCTTTGGATTCGATGTTGACAACAATATAAACATCGATGTTTTTTAACGTCGTTCATCCCTACTTCAAGATTCACATGGAGTACACGTACAGCGAAACAAAACCTGTGGAAACAATATTTAGACTCCACCCTCATTCGAAATTATCCGAAACTTTTGAACCGGTTACGGTTACGGATATATATTTATTTCGGATATCCGATAGTTTTGGAGCTCCATAACATCCCTGCTATATATTAT
>MU161514.1:16217-40894 GCA_015888305.1 Antheraea pernyi | reverse complement strand
AATTCAATGACGTGTTCATCGATTTTTTTTATTGAAATAGGCAATATGTGTCATTGCTCAGTTAATTATAATCAATAGTACTTTTCAGAAATTGTAAAATGTTAATACAAAATACAATCATATCTTGAAACTAATTAACGCAAACTAGACATATGCAAAATAATTAATAATTATACAGAAAGAATTTGTTTATAACGTATAATTGCATTTTATGTAAATATCTTATCATTACATAGTATAAAACAAAGTCCCCAACTGCGTATGTCCGTCTGTTCGCGATAAACTCAAAAACTACTGAACGGATTTACACCAATGTATAAAGTGATTCATGAGGAAGGTTTCAGTATATAATTTGTCAAGCATTTTTTTATAGTCTATACATATAATAAGAATGTAAATCTAATGTATCTGTACTTCTTGATTGTCGTAAAAAAATAGTTGCAGGTGTCTAGGGATAAGTAATAAAATACATTTCAATCATTTTTAGAAATGTCTGTCTATTTGTATGAACATGCATCACTGCTAAAGTATTGAGTTCACAATAAAATCATAAAGCATATCCTCGAGTGTAACGTAATACGTACGTACGTATTATCATGTATTTTTTTTTATATGTAAAATAGTTTAATCTTTTGTTTTATTAATATTTAATTTATTGTTGGAGCATGCCGTGGTTGTCTGTAAATATGACTACATTTATAATGTGTTACAATAGTCCTACTTTTTATATACTAACTAATGTATTGTCATGTTGACGATCCTAAAATAAATAAACGTAGTCTTCGTTTCATTAAAAGCGGTCCACTCTATAAAAAGTTACTGTAATTTGAATGACGGCTCGAGTTAAGTACGAGAGAAAAGTAGATAAATAAATGGACTTAATATATTCAGATCATTTTATTAGCCACTGTTTTTTTTTACATTAGGTTCAACGCGAACGGAGTCGCGGACACAGATGGCTACTAATAATCATCAGTATTTTAATTCACCTTACCGTTGAAAATGGATTTAAACTAATTTTACATTGAAATTCCGCTTTGTTTGAAGAGTAAATTCAGTTGGATTAATATCTATTCTTTCTATTCTTTCATAATGGTGGTAGAGCCACGTTGAAACTATTACTGGTTTCAGCATGATTGGTTCGGCTCGCCCGGGGTAGTACCACCCTCTCATAGAAAACCGAGGTGCAAGCACTGTTGCGTTTCGTTCGGTCAGTGAGAGCGCTGGAGGCCTACCTCCCCTCCCCTCTCCTCCTCTCCCTCTCCCTCTTCCTCCCCTAATCCCGTCCCCCCAAAGGGTGGCAACGCACTTGCGACTCCTCTGGTGTTGTTAGTGTCCATGGACGGTGGTGATCACTTAACAGCAGGTGACTCACCTGTTCGTTTGCCACTTATGACATAAAAAAAATAAAAAAATATTTATTTACTTTTGCGTTCTCGTTTTTCAATATCTTAATAAATAAATGTTACATAAATCGGTATCATTGGTACGTACGTACGTGGACAAAAAGATCATTTAAAAATAATCAGTTCAGGATTTTTTTATTGTACAGTATATTTCTAGCTCCTAATAGAATATATGGTTATTGTTTCCTAAGATCGGGCATATAACGAACCGTAAAGGGGTATATTCGGTAGGTCAGATTGATTGCAACGATTATCGGAGGAACCTGTAAATCACTGTCATTTTCGGATTTACCCTATTACACGTTAGGTATAGAGTATGGCAAACTGGTACGCGAGTCATATATCTATACATTTAAATGTCATTGAAGTGTCTGGTTATAATTTCCAAATAACAGCTTTATATAAAATAGATATAAAAGTGCAGATCGCATACGTATAATAAAAAGCCAATATTGCAAAAAAATCTCTCTTCCTGTTTGTTCCGGCTTATCCTCAAAACGGTTGAACCGATTGATGGGACTTTCAGTGGCAAACAGCTGAAGTTATATGGAGTAATATAGGCTACTTTTAATTTAGAAAAAATTTAGTTCCGTCCAAATACATTAAACTAAAAAAGCAGTATCCAGGACTCCGCGCACTCCACACGCACATTTAAACTGAATAAAGAAGGTTTTGCTACAACAGTATTTTTTCTCGAACTGACTAGGCTATTGACCTATCAAAGTCTTAACAGCTTCACCGGACTACTGTTACAACAGCAACAACAGCTAGTTCTTTAATAAAAGACGCTCATATTATTCATGGTAGCCATAACTTTAGCCGAAATAATTTATAACCAAATAAACATTTTAAAATAATACCATTGTCCATCCCCATCCAGAGGCGAGGAAGTCTTTTTCTTTCGAATTCATCCATCTATTATTGTTCACAAGTATTCCCTTTTGACAGAGCTTTCCGAAATGTAATGCCTTTTTTAAAAATAACAACGCAATGTCGTTTACGAACTGTGCGCTTATATTATATTTTTTATGTATTACAAATGATTCGACGGGATATATTCTCGCTCTGAAATCATAGATGTATCTGGAACCTACAAAACCAAATTTCGTCCTCACAAAAAGTATGTAATAAAATAAATTGATTTATGTGTGGGTTAACAATTTATTTTTGCAAGCGTGTCCCTATCGCTATATGAAACACATGTAATTATCGGAAAAGCAACTCAACTAATTATGAAAATTTCATACATCTATTGAGAACTACGCTTAAAAAAAATCATTTCGCATATATACTACGCCTACAAATTAATACCAATGTATAACTTATAGAAGTAATCAATTTATTGTTGAAAATTAAAAAAGACATTCAAAATTTATTTATTTATTTACACATTATGCGTTAAATACGCAATGGCGGACTTAATGCCGAAGGCATTCTCTACCAGTTAACCAATAGGTGATGCAGAGATAAATGTTGGTAGGTGTAAAAGGTGAGGTTTTTATAAAATTATGATAAAGTTTGTGAGTTTGTGACTTTGTCGGGGGTAATGTCAGGAACTACTGGTCCGATTTGAAAAATTATTTCAGTGTTATATAACTAGAAGCGGAGCACCAAAGAAGAATGTTTCAAAATCTTCTCTCTTGAGAGCTTCCGCTGCGTGTTAGCGTTAGCCCAAAGTAACTAATCCACGCGGACGAAGTCGCGGGCAGAAGCTAGTTATAATGTTGAAGCAGTTAGTTTATTTTTTACCATCAATGATCAATGAGTCGAAGACTTTATTTATAAAATAGTATTCATCATACATTACTATCCTTACGTCTAGTAACCTTCAATATTTGAGTGAAAAGTGAATCTATGGCAAAAAACAACACTCAATAATATTGCAATTAAAAAAAATTAAGAATCATGGCCGGATTTCTGTTTCTGGACGGTCACTAGTTAGTGTAATATCCAAATCAGCAAAGTATAAATATTATCTTAAACAACACTCAATAATATTGCAATTAAAAAAAATTATGAATCATGGCCGGATTTCTGTTTCTGGACGGTCACTAGTTAGTGTAATATCCAAATCAGCAAAGTATAAATATTATCTTAAAACTGTATCTAAATATGTCACCGGACTTAACGTACCATTTTAAGGAGTACCGTTTGACAAAGGAATCACGTGGCATGATTATGTCGAGGGAAATAAAGTAGAACTCAAAGTATCACGTTACTGGAAACGTGATATTAAAATGTATATAGGTACATATACGAGTATATAACAGAAACCATAAAATAATTAATAATGGCTCAGTAGTGGAACGTTCGATACACCAATCGACGTAGATTCGAATTCTGTCTAACGAACTTAAGTTTCCAATAAAGGAACATATCGTGGTGAAACAATACCTTGGTGGTAGGGCTTTTACTAATACCCGCCTGGCTAGAATCATCCTCTACTTGAAAATCGGTTACCAAGCAGCTGCTATGTTAGCTAACATATCCTATGTTGCAGCAAATAAAGTACAGAGTAAATATCCTCCATGACTTAGTGTATCATCACTAAACAAAATTTTGGTCAAACACGAAAACATAAACATAAAAAATCGTAATTACATTTATTGTTATACTAGCGGGTTCGGCGAACCCTGATAATAAAACAATACTTTGACAAATACCATAAAACACCGATACGCTTATTTCTGTCACTGGTGTTGCTGTTGATGATAGTTCTGGCGGTGAAAACAAGGAAAATATTATTCGACAAACCATCCGAGACGAAATAAGAAAAAACCATGCGTTCTGAAGTCAAAAATATGATTCACGCGTTTCGTGCTGAGATTGATGATATTAGAAAACAACTCGAAGAATTAAAACTATCCAACTCTTTTGATATGTCCTACGCAAACGAGTTAAAGGTAGAACAACAAAAACTCATAAAAGAAAACCTGGAACTACAAAATCAAAATGATAGCTTGCAGAAACCTATGGGTAGCTAACACTACAAACCAACGCACCACCTGTTATTGGTTTGCTCGCTTCCGTTCTGGGAATTTCGACCTGAAAAATGAACCTCGTGGTCGTCCGAAGACTTTGGTCGACAATGACGGATTAAAGGCGATTGTGGAAGTTGATGATACACAATCTACGGCTGAATTAGCAGCAGTTTTCGACGTTAGCGTCAAAACAATATTAGTCCATTTGCGTCAAATTGGCAAGGTAAAAAAGCTTGACAAATAGGTGCCCCACGAACTCAATGAACGACGTACTACTCAACGAAGTACGCGTCGAGACGTGCCTTGCACTGCTCAACAGACACACAAATGAAGGAATTTTGAACCGCATTGTTACCTGCGATGAAAAATGGATTCTGTTTGATAACCGCAAGCGCTCAGCAAGTTGGTTGGATCCTGGTTCAGCACCTAAACAATGCCCTAAACGAAAACTTACCCCTAGAAAAGTGATGGTCACTGTTTGGTGGTCTAGCGCCGGTGTGATTCATCACAGCTTCTTACCAAACGGGGTGAGCATTACTGCAGATGTGTACTGTGAAGAACTGAACGCAATGATGGAGAAGCTGGCACATCTCCAAGCAGCATTGGCCAATCGCTCGTCTTCGCTGCTACTGCTCGACAACGCGCGACCTCATACTGCACAGCAGTCGGTCTCCAAGTTGCAAGAACTGGAATTGGAAGTTCTCCATCATCCGCCCTACTCACCAGATCTTGCGCCTACAAAATAAAATACAATATAATAAAATACAATATAATAAAATACAATAAAATAAAATACAAATTATACAATAAAATACAAAATACTTTTTCCAGAATTTCGAAGGATTTATCCTTGGCGGGAATAAAATTCAATACCCGAGAGGCAGTACAAAATGCCTTTGAAGAATTTGTTGCCTCCCATCCAGCTGTTTTCTTTAAGAAGGGCATCAATAAACTCCCACTGCGTTGGCAAAGATGCATTGATTGCATGGGTGATTACTTTGATTAATACAAATAAAAAATACATGAAAAAATTCGTTTAAATTTTATCATACAAAACGGCAAATTCATAGGTAAAGACCTAATATTATGAAGATAACTAGCTGGCCTTAGCAACAATAAATTGCGACCCTGTACAGTTATTGTAAAATTAAGAAGACCGAGGTGTCGTGATGAGTTATATTCTGCAATCACCAGATACAATAATGCACATAAAGATAACACAAACTAAATACTTCTCTCATCAGTATCAGTGGTGAAAAAAGCCAATTTATGTATCTGAGTACCTTTCTCCAACAAATAAAGTTTTACATGCTTCTGCAGGATTGCGAGCGAAAGGGAAGTCCTGCAAGCTTGTTTGGGTCAGATATGGAAAAATCTTCGTACGTAAGAATGAGAATTCTGTCAGTTTCTTGATTAGAAATTAAACAATCGCTGGATAAAATAGTGTAGCTTATTTGATACTATATGTATGAATGATATATATTCATATGAATTCATAATTTAATCAAAAATGGTTAATCTATCTATCTTTTATCAGAATGTGAGATAATTGAAAACAAAGTCTTTTGAAATCTATACGTCCATCTTAAATTCCGATTATGATATAATATGTCTAGTAAAGACTTGGTTAGACGATTTATAGTTTTCTTCAGAATATTTTGATCAAAGGTATACTGTTATACACAGGGATCGCTGTGATAACTTTAAGAAACTATTGTAAGGCTCATGGAGGCGGAATATTAATAGGTGTTAAAAACAGTTTTACATTTGTTAACAAACTTGATTGCCAAACTTCTATAGAAAATATGTGAATACGTGTTAAAATAGAGAATACTTGTTTAAATGTATGTCTTGTCTATCTACCACGTTGTGATACGTTTAAACATTTTCTCACGAAGTTGAAAGAAATTTGTCTAGGTCATTTAAATGATAAACACCTAATTATAGACTTTAATTTACCTCAAATTAATTGGAATTGTCTTGAAGATCCATTGGCTAGGATCTTGGTACCAAAATTATTAGCTTTAAGGGATTTTTTAGATATTTCTGGTTTTTTACAAGCGAATAAGATCCATAATGAGACTAATAATATTTTAGATCTCATTCTAGTTGATGAACTCGCCAAGAACACTGTCACGAAATCTATTCCGCTCAGTAGACTTGATACTTACCATCCACCTTTAGAGTTACTCGTATCACTGAATAAGACTAAAAACGATACCTTGGTTTGTAATGTTGAATGCTTGAAATACAATTTTTATAAAGCTGACTATATCTCATGCATATATGAATTTTGTTGATTGATTGAAATGTATATTAATAGTGTTAACTGTAATGAATTTTTGCACAGTTCTTATAATATTTTATGGATAATTATTGATAAACATACTCCCAAAAGAGGCAAATAAAGAGTAATTATCCTATATGGTTTCCTTACCACTAATTAAAATTATTAAGGAAAAACACAAATATCGTAAAAGATTTAAAAAAAAATTAAATCCACGTGATTATGATAGGTTTATTAACACCCTACGCATTAGATCAAATAAACATATTGTGTGTTCTTTAAAGTTATATATAGCTAAGATTGAAAAGGAACTTAAAACAAATATCAAATCATTCTGGCGATACACCAAGTCTAAAAAGACATGCAGCGGCATTCCCGCTCAAGTATCATACGATGGACGAATTGCTGAAGGTAACCAAATTGCGGACCTATTCGCTTTATACTTTTCCTCAGTATATAACAATAAGCAAATTACCAACACATTTGTCGCTTCCTATATATATATTCCCTTGTGATAGCCTTCCAGAACTTACATTAATGAAAAATATATAGAAACCAGTCTTGAAACTTTGGATATGAACAAAGGCGCTGGACTAGATGGAATCCCACCAATATTTATACGGCTTTACTCAAAAGTGTTACCTTTACATATGATCTATAATCAATCGTTCAAATAAGGTGTATTCCCTGACTTGTGTACAATTTCATATATCGTTCCCGTATAGAAATCAGGTAATATGAATAACGTTTCAAATTATAGATATGTGTAGATATATTGTATTATATTACAATTTGCAAAAGTATTTGAGGGTATTCTATACAAAACCGTGTACTTTCACCTACCTCCCTGATAAACTTACGACAACTCGTTTTCATGTCCAACCGCTCAACAACTTCTAATTCACTTATATACACTAATTATACAACAAATATACTGGAGACTCGAGGTCAAGTTGACACTATTTCTAGCGATTTTGCCAAAGCATTCGATAGTGTAGATCATTCAATATTAATGTTCAAACTTAGTCATGCTAGAATTCATGGCAATCTCTTAAGGCAGTTTGAAAGTTAATTATATAACCGGTCTCAGCTAGTTGCACTGGCAGGTTATGGATCTTCTCCTTTTATACCCACATCTGGTGTTCCCCAAGGATCTAAATTAGGACCATTACTCTTTTTAATTTTTATAAAAGATCTTTTAGACTCCCTGAATTGCCTATGCAGATGATATTAAAATATATAATCACATAACAAAATTAAGTGTCTATGTTAAACTACAGGCTGATCTTAACACATTTGAATTATGGTATATCAGAAATAAAATGTCACTTAATATACAGAAATGTCGATACATAACATTTACAAACAAATTAAAATATTTGGATTTGAGTTATCAACTTGGGGGTAGTAACTTATTAAAATATTTGGATTTCAGTTATCAACTTGGGGGTAGTAGCTTAGAATGAGTATCCGTTATTCAGGACTTTGGAAATAACTTTTGACTCCTCTTTGTCTTTCCGGCAACATATATATAATCTTGTATAGAGAGCTAACACGGTACTAAGATTTATCATACGTATATCACGACCATTTTGCAATAACGAGAGTATTATCGTGCTTTATAACACTTTAGTCCGAAGCATTATCGAATATGGTTCTACGATATGATCACCTCACTCACACCTCACATTCCACTCATATAGAGCTCATCGAACCCGTTCAAGCCCGTTTTGTTAGACATTTGAGTATAAGAAATGGCATTCGTAAGTCTCTACTCCTGACTACAATGGTAGACTAAAATATTTTAACATCTTAAAAAATTATAAGGTGGTACAGCCATGCTGAAGCTATTACTGGTTTCAGCATGAATGGGTCGCTTTGTCCGAGGTAGTACCACCCAACCCACATAAAACTGACATCAAGTAACAGTGCTTGCATTGTTGCGTTTTGTTCGATCAGTTAGAGTACCAGAGGACTGCCTCCCCACTTCTCCCTCCCTCCCTCCCTTCTTCCCTCTCTCCCGTTCCCCCTTCCCTCCAAACACAGACTGGCAATGCACTTGCGACTCCCCTGGTGATGCTAGTGTCTATAGACGGCGGTTATCATTTAACATCAGCTGATCCGCCTGTTCGTTCGCCTCTTATGATATAAAAAAATGAGACAAAATATATCCTCCTACGCAAAATTATAAACGGTTCCATGGATGCATTTCTTATCAACCACTTCTACATCAGAACTAATGCTAAGCATTACCTAATCCACATATCTTTGCCGTTTGAACTGCGACCATTAACACCGTATACAACAGTCCTCTAATACGTATGGCTAGATTGTATAATGATGTATCTCGAACAAATAACAACATCGACATATTTTTTTAAGCATTTGGATCATTCAAGTGGTAGTTGCTTAAAAACATAATTTGATGGTGTACTTGTAAAAATTAATCTATTATTCTGTCTGTTAATATTTATGTTGATATACTAAATATATAAAATAAAATAAATACCTAGCATATTACCCTTGACATATTTATATACCTCACGAATCACTTTATCTACTGGTCAAAACCGCATGAAAATCCGTTCAGTAATTTTTGAGTTTATTGCGAACAAACAAACAGCCGGACGTCGCAAAGGACTTTGTTTTATTACTTTTTTTTATATTATAGGAGGCAAATGGACAGATGGGTCACCCGATGGTAAGTGATCACCGCTGTCAATAGACACCAGCAACACCAGGGGAGTCACAAGTGCGTTGCCGGCCTTTTATAGAAGTATACGTTCGTTGCTCGTATTATATGTAGTGATCGTTGCTACACGGTTCATAAAACTTTAATTCAGTCATAACGGAAACGATACATGCTACTTTATTTATATGCGATTATAATGAGAAATTACTAAAACATTTTAAAGTGCTGCAATATATTTTTATATATGTATAAATATATCAATATACGGAGAATCATGACATTGCAACAAGCAACCAATTTTATTTCACACATAGGACACACAATATCAGTAAAATTTAAAAGTAATATAATCAAATCTAAATATAAAATACATCTGTCTATACATCGTCACCTAACGACTTCATGTAAGCAAAGATAGAAATATTTCCCGCCCGCCTTCGCGCACTCAGTCGCCTACCGCCGGCCGCGCTGTAAGCGCTGCACGCGGCCTCTTTGTGTTAAACATAACCTCATACGGCCTATAAACATTATTAATATTGTTACACTTCACGTATGTCTAAATAAAAATAAATATAGACATTATATTATACTTAATTGTATAGTTTGAACATTTGAACTGAGAGTGACAGAATTAACAACACCGAAAATTTTGGAAACAAAATAGCCGAGGCGATGAAATCAAAACAAAGGTGTATATCGATTTGGCGTTGGCAGACGATTTAGGGAACTAGGTAAGCGCTTGTTTCAATTTATTATATACTCTTATATCAAAAATCATTTATTTTACTTGACGGTTACATCGCTAGTTTATAATCAATCGTCTTTGACATCGTGGTTTTAAATAATATTAATTCAATATTGGGATAAAAATGTTTAAATAAAATTCATTGTTTTATTTAAATTATAATAATGACGTAATGTATATTTATATAAAGCCGTAATTAAGATTTTTAAATGCGTGAGAAGTATCCACATTATTTATATTATAATTTAGCACATGTTAATCTCTGGCCTCTTGTTTGGACTAAAACATATGTTCGATATATCAATCTGTGCAGCATAATTTGTGTTATTTTATTAAATAATATTTTTAAATTTTTGTATACATATGTTATCCAATAGAGTTGTATTAAAAGAAGATTAAAAAGATATCAAACTAACTAAAATACACTAAATCTGTATTGAAATATTTTTGATTATCTACAATAATTACAAAGAGGTAAGGTTATTTGTTTATAGGAGTTAATAATCCGGAACTAATGTTTCGATTCTCAAAATCCTTTGTCTAATAATAACTCGCATTATTTTTATTGTATTCAATAATAGATGTTTTATTATTATTAATTTGCATATTATAATTAACACGTAAAAAGTCTGTGGCAATTGCCAGTGAATTATAAATTTTCACCAACTCCTCCGAGCGTCATAAATGATTGTAGAGAGCAGCATTAATAACTCGTTAATAAAAAGTTATAAAGATTTATTATTTATTTTCGTACCGTATGTTATAACTCATGCAAAATTCCGTTAATATACAACTTTAGTTTTTTGATTTTTAAATTTGCATGTTTTCTTTTTATATATTTTACTTTAAAAATGAGTTTCAATCCCCAAAGAGGATTACCTACCAGAGATATGTCCTCAAAATCTAATATTCTATTTAATTACAAGCCCGCCTTTTAAAATTTTTATGATTATAATAATATCTGCTAAGGAAATCATATATTGATGTAGACGTTAAGTAATTATTATAATACGGTCTATTACCATATTTAAGTACTTAAGCCTTATTTAATTCTTGAAGCTTCAATATAAATATTGGAGAATAAATTTTAAATGTACTGTTATGATTTTGTACCGTTATTTTTATCAGTTTACACATATTTCAAACTTTATAATTGACTATGAAGAAAAACAATGTTTCTAGGAGTAAATATTCATGAGTAATATAATAATCAGCCTAATATATTCCCTTTTCTAATTGATGCGGCACTACTTGGATATGTAAGAGGAACGTTATAACAAACAAATTATACACAGCACGTATTAGACTGTCTAAGAAAATTTTAAAATTTTGAAATACTAGTCTCACTAATTAATACTACTTAATACATTCTCAAATACACTACAAGTTTATTATAACGCATGAACGTCATTGATTTCTCAAAGCATTACGTTGAACCATATAATCGGTAGAGAATTTGTTAACGTTACGTTCACTACAAATTATGTTTTATTAAGTTTAATTAACTTTATAGTGACTTCATACTTAAATGAAACCGCAAAACTAGTTCCTCATGACTTTGATAACTATATTATCCTTGAGCCAATTTTTAGGTGACGAAATTCTAGTTATTTCGATTTTCATTTTCTGACTCATCTTTTTATTTATATTTAAAGTTTACTAGCTCTACATCTCAGTTTTACTAACGTTTTATATTTCCCGTACTCTATCGCCGATACATCGCGTGAGGCACACGGAGCGTCCGCACTATCGCGTCGTTCTTGCTGCGTACTTTTTGACCTACTATTTAAGATACCTAATTACTTGACAAGTACGCTTGTTAACACGATACAAGTGCAATAAAATGCAAAAAAGAAATTGCATACCGTACTAGTACTTTTAAAAATTAGACTAGACACAAACAAAAAATATCTTAAACTTTATCCGTGTTATTACAAAAAACTTAAATACGTATTAAATACTTGGTTTAAAAGGGTTTCGTAATAAATTCACCGCGCTCGCCTGAGGCAAGTTCGCGTTATCCTTTTTCACAAGTCTAACCTAACGTAACCAAAGCGAGACAAAAGAGCAAGACGGCGAACATTCAGCGACCGTGGTGCATTTAATACGAGACCTTTTTAAAGCCAGGGTTCAATACGTATTTAACTTTTTTGTAATAACACCATATAATATTAGTGATTATTACGTTTAGTCTTTAAACTACTGTGTCGATTTTATTGCCACAAGTATACCGGTTCAAGAGCCTCATCGTTATTCAACATTAGTCACCTAATCCTAGACAGAGAACTAATACATTTAGGAGGTAAATAGTGATTATATGTGTGTAGTATTTATTATATATGCCTTCCAATAAGGGTGGCATGGTCGTGACCAAACTCTTATAAAAAAAATTAAAAAAATGCAACTACTGAAACATACTGATATGGTAGGATCCTGACAACATTTTTTTAACTTCATAGAGACAGCCAATTAATACATATGCTGTAGCAGCTAACAGGTTAGCCCTACCGATGTGTAAGTGTATTCTTGCGATATGAGATTACATAGCAAGCACCGAACGCTACAGTCCGCGTCAAACTTTTTGACCGCTTTAAATAACGATGAGCAGAACACTTTAGGTGTATAACATATTTAGGAATAAATAAATGCTAATTTTAACTTTATTTGTATTAAAATCTTGATAATAATAAGCCGGAACTTAACACTATATTTAGAACAACCAAAAGGATTGGCGAGGATTGTATTAAAGATTATTCCTTTTTACACATTATAAACTGACTACATATTCGGTGAAGAAAGATATCTGTATACAACTTAACAATAATAATTTGCACTACAGAATTCAAGTTTACAAAAAGAGTTTTCGTCTTATAAAAAATCGGCCGTGAAACAAAATATGTGTTGTCAGGTTCATTGAAGTTATTTATATCACGTTTATTTCGTTGTATCAATTATTTTTAAACACACGTGAACTGTGAATGATAAACACGATTTATCCTACTCGTCGTCTGAGGAACTCTATCAAGAATAAATACTAAAATTAGGTGAAGCAGTCTAGTCGCATTCTCTGCGTATTTAATTCTTTCGTCGAAACCAGTACGTTGAATGTAAACATTTTATTTACTTAAATACTCGCGGATAATTAATATTTCCATAGAGATTACATTACTGAATTATTAATTTATTTCTGTAATATGTAGTAATATTAAGTAATATATTGTACTCACTGTCGTCAAGATGTCAAGGTTTCTTCATGTGTTAATATAGGATATTCTTATCTATATTTATTATTGTTTTTTTATTTGCAATTATAAAAATAAGAATTATATGTTATACAAATATTGCAGATTATCGATGTAAGAAGCATACATACATAAATTTATTTTTTAATTAATAAAAATATATAAAAACAATAATTTAACAAACAATGGAGAAAGACGTATTTACTTGTCTTGTCTACGCTTATATTTATATATATATAGATATTATAGTTCGGTCAGTGAGAGCCCCGAAGGACCACCTAGCTCCCTCCACTTACCGCCTCCCCCTTGCACCAATTCTCCCTTCGCCCCCCCCCTCCCCCAACCCCCAAACACAGGCCAGTAACGCACTTGCGACTCCACTGGTGTTGCTAGTGTCTATGGACGATGGTGATCACTTACCACCAGGTGACCCGCCTGTTCATTTGCCTACTATAATATATAAAAATAAATAAATGACAACTTCGTTGAAATAAGTTCACAAAGACATAATTTAATTAGGGATTAAAATGGCTCACATAAAAGATTGCGACAATTACGTGCGACACAGTCTTTATTAAAAAAAGAAATTAAGCTACATAAAACAATAAAAAAGATGAGACGCTTCCTTATCGGGACTGTATATTCATTGAACAGTTAATAACAACGTCGCACCACAGTGTTACATAGTACTAACACAATAAGACTGAGCGAGCCTCGATCAGGCGTTTATAATCGCGTTACTTGCCACTGTGCGTCTAACACTCAGGGTTGTACGTAGATAAATATGAACAAAGATTATCCGTACACTCACACTTTAATTTTTTTTAATGAAACCTGTAATGGGAGGGCTTTGAAATTCTGATCCGCAGTCTTTTTATGTGATGGAAAGTGGTGAGGGTAAACACTGCGTCAGGTAGAATATTGAATACACCGGAATTCTCGTTCGATCACCGAAATTAAGCAGGCGCGGTCAATATTTGGATGAGTGACCGCTTGAGAACACCGCGTGGCGTTGGTTTTCGGTTGTATTTTTTTAAATAAACGTTTTCACTTCTATCGTGTGTTGTTTCGAAACACCTTTTTTTTAATTTTCGTAAACGTTAAAAATATATTTATGCATTTAATTAATGAATACAGAACTATTTATTTCGCCTTACAGATACCTCTCACTCTTGTGTGAAACGCTGATTTAAGTAATGGCAGTACCAAAAGTAATCGATCATTAAATCTATTATACTCATATTTGCTAGTAAACTTACCTCTAAATTTTCTTTTCTTCACCTTATAATAATATTAAGGAAGTTATATTGTTATAAGGTTACCAATACATTAGTTGCATTACAGAAATGTAATAAAGTAGACAAATATTGACAACCCTATAAACTGTAGTCGACAAGTTCAATTGCCCGAATATTGTTACGATGAACACTTAATATTTACTCCACTTTATTTGCAAAACAAATCAATCGTGTTGTTTCGATTCGGATAAATTATATGTCAATCGGTTTCGGGACAATATATATATATTTACATATATTTTTTGTAAAATATTTACATATATTTTAAACTTATTAATTAACCATTTATTGATCAACATCATGAGATAGTACATGAGAAGATTTATAGCGGCATGACTCAGGAAGATGGTTTGTAAAGTGGAAAAATATAGTCCAAAATTTATTTTATTAAAGTCTCTCACTCATTTCTAATCTAAACTAATATAATAAAGATAAAAGACTAGACTAGTATTTGTTTGCAATGAATGAGCTAAAAAAATAGTTAACCGATGTTAAAAATTCTTTTACACCTAGAAACTTTACTATCGGCGATTATATATTGGGCCGTATTTTATTTGGAAACGCCACATTTTTAAAAAAAAAAATTATCAGAGGATGCTAACGGACAGGTGGGTCACCTGATGTTAAGTGATCACCACCGTCCATAGACACTTGCAACACCAGGGGAGTACATTAACTTGTACAAAACTGCGGACAAAAACTAGTCTCCTATAGAATTTGATAATAATTTAAATATATTCTAACTTTTGTTAATCATTCGTATTTGTTCACCATGTATTCAATACACTTATATGTAAGCTCGCTCAAAATTTCTTCTCTGTTAAGTGCTTGATAAATCTTTTTTTTTCAAGTTATACTTCTTTTGGCGCGTTAAGAAAAAATGATGAGAGTAAATATTTACGATGCGCGAGCACTCCGGCACGAAATACCGACACCCTGAAGTTAGCTATAGTCAACATTTTATTTCTTAGTATTTCTTTGTATTAAAACTTTCAATGTATAAAATTTTTTTTTATTGTTAGTGTCGATTTTTCGACAAACGTAGAATAAGGCGAAAGATAATATTTTTGAAAATATTTTTATCTTGTTACGCCAAAGAAGTATAATTTCTTACGCGTGTACACACACACTTTTAGGCGCTTAGTGCTTAGGGCACTTTGCCGCTTGGCAACAAGCTCAAGGGTGCCAGAGTGGCCGAGGGGCTTGGGCTGTTATCTTGGATGCAATTTCGCGAATCTGTTAAAAAATAACTAAGCTATTCATACATGTTTACACATGTGAGCATCACGAATTCAAATGTGTATTTCTCTTCTGACAACTAGGCCAATCTTAACTAACCCAGTTCTAAAATAAGGGAAAAATAAAAACCCTTACACCATATGTGTACCTGTACCTGTGCGCACGTATGTAGAGGTTATCTGTCTCCACTCAGCGGGACAGACCTAGGCTTGAGCCGCTGTTGAGGGGGGAGCGATAATTCCGAGTTAACACTATTAGTGGAAATCATTTTCATGCGTACCTGTGTAATTATGTATACGTGTATCTCGAATATGAAACGATATTAAATATGCATAGTTTATCTATCGTAGCAACATTCGAACGTTCATCCACAATGAAAGGAATTTGGTACAGATCAATCCAAAGTGAGCCTTGTCGTTACCCTTGGTTTACAAATAATAATTATCCTAGAGAGAATATTGTCAACGCTTTTAGGGTAAGATCCGGACACATTCCATTCAACAAATACAAATATTTAATTAAAAAATCGCCTACACCAAACTGTGAAGTGTGTGGAGTAGTAGAGGATGTGCATCATATGTTAATAGAATGTATTCGGTTTCAAGAGTAGAGGATGTGCATCATATATTAATAGAATGTATTCGGTTTCAAGCGGGTAGACAGTTACTGATGTCGACTCTTAACTTGGATTTACAAGATGTTGGAATGTTTCATGGCTTATTATCCAACCCTAATAGTATTGAAGCACTTAATTTATTTAAGATGTTGAGTCGTCTTTAATGACGCTCTAGTAGTTTATATAATATTAGTTTTAATAATCTGTTTTACTTAAGATATTCAGCCTGTAAATTAAGTTAAGTTTACTATGGAGCTGATATATTAAAAAAAAGCTCCTAATTAAATAAAAAAAAAAATCTATCGTAGAATTTATTATCGTAGTAACCATACCGCACTAAGAGACCTATAACAATATGTTGTCTTAAAGACTACTGTCCGAGTACGTATAAAATCAGAGAATCATAATTTTTCACATTTAATTAACACATATTTTACTGCACTTCATAAACATATTTTATAATACGTAAGTAATAATATATTAAGTAAACTAAAAACAAACAAATACCGCTTTGCATTCCTATCTTAAGCATTGTAGAAACTGTAATTGCGACAATAATTGCGAAACTCTTGACGTTGGCACTTAACGTTACAATTTACTACAGGTTTTTGGGAAGGTCACGAGAAATAATGGTGTTTCCTTAATACCAACTTCCGTCCGCGACTTCTTCCGCGTGGAATAGTTACATTGGTCCAACGCTAACTATAACTCGCGACTTCGTTTACGTAGATGAAAATATTTTTAAATAGCACGTACGTTAACGCCGATTTTGAAATATTCTTCATTGGTGCTCCGCTTCTAATGCTCTTAGCGTGATGATATATAGTCAGCCTTCCTCAATAAATGAGCTAAAACAGAAATATTTTTTCAAATCGGACTAGTAGTTCTTGAGATTAGCGCGCTCAAGCAAGCTTTATAATATTAGTATAGAAGAATAGACATAAATTATACATATTTCAAATATATTATCGACCACAGTGGAATATCGATTCACTGAGTTAGGTTCACGCTCTGCCATGTGATGTATCAACGCGTATTTTGTAATTCACATAAGTTTATTAAAATATACATTAGTAAAACGTTGTTACAACTTGTCTGACTGTGGAGATATTGTACAATTTCAGATATGTTCTTCAAGTACTAATATGTGTTCACAGAATACAGTTTTAATGATTCCTCTCGTTTATATGTTATGCTCGTTTATATGTTATTGGCTGTTTTTTTATGTCATGAAGTACCACACAGGTATGCAGTGTACTTCATGATAAGCGGTCACTGTAGCGTATAGCCATGTGTAATCGACCTCAATATGACCACAATCGTGAGGTCAGTCCTTTTTTTTTCTTTTTTTTTCTCCTTGGGGAATCCCTAACGGATATCCATCTCGCCAGGCAGCAGAGGATGGGTATGCGCGAGTAACACGGGCTAAAACCCCATGGTACCTTCTTAGGAGGTCAGTCCTAGTAGCTATTGTTAAGGGCAGAGTTGAAACGCATCGTGTGCCATTTATTGCTGTCAACCACACCCTTAGAAGCGGAAAAGCGAATCGCGGAAACTACCGCTTTGCGGCAAAAATAGGTGTGACGGTTAAACTTATAGTGAGGTGTAATATAGGCGCAGCTTCCCTAATTTAATGAATATACATATCTGTATAAGTCAACCTATTTTCTTTTGGTTAAAATTCGCTATATTATTCGGATTAGCGCTTAAAATAGTCGTGAATTTATAAAATAAAGTAAGAATATTATCATACGAAATTAAAATTGGCATTTATTTGTCCATAAGTTAGCTCGGTGTATATAATCAGGACTTATTTGTGGTAGCACGCGGGAGCATGCAGTGCCCTTAAATAGTTTTCGAGAATATAGAAAAATAAATAGCCATAAAAACTGAAAAAAAAAATCAATCTTGGTAGCATTTTAAAAAAGATGTTTTTTTTAATAGTCAAATTTATTTAAATACAAAATGTAACCTATCTTTCTTGAACACTTACCGCGTCGCACGATAATTTGTTTCGGTAGTCGAGCTCGTAAAAAAATTATGGACTTATAATGCTAAAAAATTAGAGTGCCTCCAAAAAAGGCGTGACCAAAAAGGCCTGCATATAATATAATACGTATTTATACCTCAATTTGTGTTCCGCACATCTATATTCAGAAGGATCAAAAGGTTTGGCGAGAACTGTATATAAAGAACAAATAAATTTATATTTTTTTATAACTTCGTTATATGTCTTTATCCTAGTTCTGCGTAGCGTGCGTTGTTTGATTTGTATTTTATCTGATCGTTGTTCCTCTTAAATACTTTCCATACTACAATACAGTATATACAGAAATAAACATTTTTCAATCTGCCGACTATCGTTTCAATATAAACGAAGCTAGCTGGCGAAACCTTGTTATTAATTTCTTGTCGCATACGTAATACAAAAGGAATATTTCTAGGTCAAAGTTGAAAACATTATTATCACATATAGAATACATTAAACGGTCGCATGTGTGTATAAAATATGTTTGCATGTAGTAGTTCTTTATTACAAAACAACGTTCCATTATCAGAAGTTATTTCGAGCTAAAGACAAACAACGGAATATACACTTTTTATCTGTGGGAATGAGATAACGTAGGTTTGCCCACAACATGCAATTTAAGACCTAACCGTTATAACATGAGTTAGCAAATATTACAACAAATAATAATATAATGTATTTGTATATATAATGTATTGTAGTATAAGGACTTTTTTATACTGCTAATGACTATCCGTTGTCCATTATTATTATTGAGAATAGCAATAGTCAAGCGGTGTTATTGCAATGTGCTATTATGCGGGCACTTTCAAGATAGTTTTTAATAAAACACTTTTTCCAACATACACTTTATTTTACTTGAACCAGAAGAAAGAAGAAAAATCATAATACAACCGATAAGCGTGTCTGGGATCTGGATGCAGACCGCCTGTCACGGGATGGATGTGTCAGAGCGACAAACATCGAAAAAGCTGGCAGGATAGAATAGTGGAGAGCTAAAAGGAAATTGGTAGATAATAGGGGGGTATAACAGTGCGAACCAGCAACCAAGATGTAGCTACGAATAGAGGTGTAAGGAAAGGCATTTCACGTTACTCACGCTCAAAGTCACAATACGAACAATGAATATTAATTTCTTTATGATATCATTGTTGCACATTACAATAATAGGATGGCAAGAAAAACAATATTTATTGTAAAATAAGACAACGGTGTAAAATCGTGTCATTGTTAAACTTTACAATAATATGATGGCAAGAAAAACAATATTTATTGTAAAATAAGACAACGGTGTAATTTACTTTTGATATATTAAATATTAATTAATTGCTACTGTTGAGTAATTTAGAAGAACAAAAGTTAAACACACACAAGGAGAAGTGTCTTTGTTTTATACTTATAGATATAGATTGATTAGGTTGCACCAGTAAATTCGCCTGCTTCTTAATGCTAGTATCATCTATAAATATTATAAAGCAAAGTCTCTTTTCGTGTCTGTCTGTTTGTTTATGTTATTTCTTCTAAACTTGGAAACTAATTTTGATAGGATTTTCACTATCATTTAGAGAATTGCTTCCGAAACGTTACTATTATGTACAATACGCGTATATAACATTTTAATAAAGTAGAGAGAACATGACGACATCTCAATAGCTAAAATTACACCTACGAGAAGCCAGGTCCGGACACTAGTTAGATATATACAATCGAAACACATGTTCATACATTTCTACTTAGTTGAAGATATAATGGAACATAAAGAATTATTTGATAAATGATCAGATACAAAATAAACAATGACCGTTCGGCGTTCAGTCTCTTTTCTTGATAAATAAAATTGTTATTCACATTTGTTTTATTCGAGATAGTTTGAATCCGTAGAATATAAAATGTATGTCTGGCATCCCTATTCTTGGCTCAAGTCCAGCCAGACTACCTTCATATATTTAAACAAAAAAATCCTTTACAAGGTACACAAAAAAATATGAGTTTGTGTGTTTTGTATTATTCTTTTATTTTCAATGCAATTTGTTTTTTTTTTGTTTTTTATTGTAGCACGGCAAAATGACTGCACTATGCCTGATGGTAAGCACAGTACAATCCAAAAACAATGGCGACCACCGAGTGACACACTATCCATCGCCGGTCGCCACAGGATATGCACAGGCTGATCTCGAAACGCGACCCGCAGAAGCGAATAACTATTACGGGCTTTTTCGCCATATACATGGGGGTTGCGACCTAGTCAGGCTGTAAAACCCTACCACCCCGCTTTCGCTATTGTCTCGTTCGTTATTCAGCAGGGTGCACCACGTGCAGGTGAGTTTGGCTTGAGTGTCAAGTCAAGTCTTATCATGTGATGAGAACTCTTTCTAGACAAAACTGAACGAGTATCATTAATTTAAAATTAATGAGAGCAACGTTTTTTGCTTTTTTTTTATAACCTTTACCTACATATACGAAAACATAGTTTGAATTTTAATTCAACTTTAATTCATTTGTTAACTTATTATCATTTTCCTGATCCTTTTTTATACGTCGTAGCTTTTCGCATTTTACCAAATTTTACCTGATATCAAATAACTATATGGTTTAAAATGGTAATTACGCGTAACCTAGGAAGGGATTGACTATTAAATGCAGCTGCCGGAACACACCAATAGGCGAATGATCTTCTACTTGACCGTGGTAGTTAATCAGACGGGCTTAGAAAAAGCCCTACGGTTTCATCTTTGGTTGGTTTCGGTATCGTACCTACGATAATCGACTCGGTGTCCGAACAAGTTAACAAGTTGGTCGGCTCGTCCGGGGTAGTACCACCCTCTCGTAGATAATCGACGTGAAGTAACAGTGCTTGCATTGTTGCGTTTCGTTCGGTCAGTGAAAGCGCCGGAGGCCCACCTCCTCTCTCCTCTCCCTCTCCCTCCCCTAACCCTAAGGGTGGCAACGCACTTGCGACTCCTCTGGTGTTGTTAGTGTCCATGGACGGTGGTGATCACTTAACATCAGGTGACCCGCCTGTTCCTTTGGCACCTATGACATAAAAAAAGACAAGCTGAGCAAATATCTTTTAGAAAAAAACATAAAACGTTTATACATAACTAGCTAGTGACTTAGTAATAATTAATATTATCACATTAGTAATGATTATATTATATATTATATCTATGACCATTTCAACTACAGCCAGTAAGTATATCATATTTCAATATTTTCAATTATATTTGTTATCTTGTCTTTTTACAATATGTTAATTTTAGTTTTCATAAATGAGTTCATTTTCACATTTTCGCTTATTCTTATTCTATTTTTTTTCTCTAAGTTTAATATTTCTCAGTATTTACTATTATATAATTTATTTTTTATTATTATTAATAGTGTAAGTTAAATTAAGTTTCTATGTGATAAAGCGTTTTATGTCCTCAGTTTAGTTCACTATTTTCATTATTGTTATTGTATGATCGTTGTTGACTGTTGACTGTTGCTATATCCACATGTAAATAAATAAATAGGTTATAATAATCATAAATTAAGTAATAACATATATATAATACATACAGAACTTTAATAAAGACAATCAGACAATTACGATAGCTGAATCAGCGAAAAGGGTATGTATCGAAATCTGGAATACAGCCAAATTCATCATCAAATCAAAGGGATATTTATATATATAGCAATAAAAGTTACAAACACTCTTGTACAATACAACGAAAAGGAAATCTTTGTGTCTACTTTTAGGCAATTTATTAATACAGTATCTACGTCAATACTTAGCAAATCAGAATAGCAAATAGAGTTCATTAATTTACAAACAATCAATATGCATCGTATACGCAACCTTGTTCGTACGCAGAGTGCTTACTGACCGGTTGACCTCCGCGCACCGGCCCATTGTCGACTGCGATTCGATCAACAAACGATCGAAATTAGGCCACAACGCCTCCCCCCTCTATTACCTATTACACAAATACAAAAAGTTAGCAGAAAATAAAACTACACAGATAATACACACGTTACATACATGTACCTTACAAGGTATATAATCATAAATACGCAATACTGTATGTTAACCCTTGTCGTACCAAATGCCATTAAATTAAAGTTGAAGGTTGACAGCATAACTTTTGTTAAAAGATTGCAGAAAAAAATGATGTAAAAAATATTAAAATATCAGATTTCGAATGATTTGTTCTAAGATAAATACTGGGCACGTGAAAAAACTTGTACATTTCTTAATTTTTTTAATGTATTATTTTGAATTTAAAAATTTCTTTAATTACTGTAGTCGTAATAAAACATGTTATAGACATCCATTTTTCCTAACCTATTCATTTTTTTAATTAATATGGCGGGTAATATATAACGTTTCACACTTTAAGAAGATTTATATACATTTGGCATACAAGGATTACACACACAGACACAAGTGACCGAGTTCAACTATAAGGATTGTTACAAACCACTTTCCGAAATAAATAATTTGTACTATATTGATGTATATTAACGCTAAATTCAGAATTTAAGCTAGAAAGCCTTATTCATAAACGAAATCGTAGGAAAAGATTGATATTACGATATACTATCGTTACATTGCTAAGGCTTCACTATGACTATATATGTAATCTAAGTGACACATTTTTACCCGATATTTAGTCCTTTCTGCTATCGCTTCATACTTACGGAATACGTAATTAGTGGACGAGTAAGTCACCAGCAACGATTACTCACGTAAACACTATAAAGTACGTTATTAAATTACTCACACAATAATATTCATACGTTGGTTCGCCAACTTTTTATTCCACGATTTTATAGTAACTCGCTCAATTCGTGGAAATGATTCAGTAATATTTGCCCTTTTGTTTCGTCGCTTTTATCTGGTTGCCAACTGAATTTTAGTATCTAGAAATGACAAAGGATTTGATACAGCAATAAAAAGACAAAAAAAGCATATAACATCAGCAAAGCTTATCTATATTAAATCTATACTAATATATAAAGCTGAAGAGTTTGTTTGTTTGTTTGTTTATTTGTTTGTTTGGTTGAACGCTATGATCTCAGGAATTACCAGTCCGATTTGAGAAAATTCTTCGGTTTTAAATAACTCATTTATCGAGGAAGGCTATAGGCTATATATCATCACGCTAAGACCAATAGAAACAGAGCACCAATGAAAAATGTTTCAGAATCGGGCACTTTTTTCCTTTTGAGAGACTTCGTTAGTAGTAGTTATAATATTCGTTCAATAGGACAGGCGAAGGAATTAATCCATACTGCCAATTCTGAAGTTGTCAATATAGGTTTCTTATATATCCTTTAATCAATTTTCTTCCATGAACAAGTTACAATAAAGGCATAAGTGCCAAATCTTCTATATAATATGTCGTACATTATTTTATCCATCATTATTATCTTCTTAATCATAAAACAAAATTGTTCAAATAAAGATTTCGTTAGCGTTAGTATTATATACGAGTACGTTGCCATGGTAACGTGGTAAGTTTATATTGCAAACATTTCGAAATTTATTTTGTTTTCCTATGCAAAAATTCTGTACTACTTTTATTTCTAATTTTTTATTTGTTCTCTATTACGTATTATAAAAATAAAGTTTGTGTATGTACAAATAAAATAACATCTTTTTGATGAATGGATATGGCTACAAATGACCAAAAAAAAACTTTATTTATACTTTGTCTATATTTTTATATTATTATATTTTGTCTGTTTCTTTGTTTGTTCTGGGTAATCTCCAAAACGACTGGACCTATTTTAACGGGAATTTTACTTTTTACTGCCAGATAAACGAAATTATAGCGGTTGACATATTCTACTTTATTTGTCCGCGGCTTCGTCCGCATTACTTTGGGCCGACTTTCACGGGGTATTCACTGGTAGATAGCAGACCTCATAAAAAGGAATTTAGATTTTTTAATCACCTTCGGCTGCAGTGGAATATCCGTAATGCTTGAACTAATTTTCACGGGACTTTCACTGGCAGATAACTCATCTTATAAGAAGTAACTTAGACTATTTTATTTTGTTACTCAAGACTTCACCCGCAATATGCTACTATCTCCTAATTGGTTGGACCGACTTCCACGGGGCTTTTACGGACAGATAACAAGCGGGCTCAGAA
>MU161513.1:0-12541 GCA_015888305.1 Antheraea pernyi | reverse complement strand
AGGGCGGGCGGCGGCCGCAGGTGCCCTGGACACCTGTCGTGCCTGCCGGGGGCGTTGCGTGCGCGGTGCGCGGGGACAGCCGCGATAGTTCGCGGGGTGACCCGTGTTACCGCAGAGTACGCAGCTGGGAGGTTCGGGAGTGCCGGCCGTGCGCCCTTTCACTTATATAATTACTAATATTTTTATATTGATTACTCTATTCCGAGTCATCAGCATATTTTTCATACTTAGACAGGAACCTTACAAACCGTCGGTTAATAAATTCTACTTAATTAGTCGAAGAGGTAATTAACGTATTGATAAATATTGTATAAACGGTTGAATTTTCTACAGATAAGTAATTCATTATAGCATAATTCAATAGTAACTGTTTGCAACTGCTATGATAGAAGAAAATCAAAAATACTTTATTCTATCTCAGCCCTGAGAAGGCCTTTATGGACGTGAGCACTACCGCTGATTCGTAAAACAACTCTCAGTCATCGAGAAGAACCGTTAAAAATTCGATCTGGTTTATTTATGCTTTTGTCTTACATATTTAATAACATTATATCATTTATCTGTAGAATGTAGGTGGTAGAGCCACGCTGAAGCTATGGGTTCAGCATAAGTGGATCGACTAGCCCGGGTAGTACCACCCTCTCATAGAAAACCGACGTGAAGTAACAGTGCTTGCATTGTTGCGTTTCATTCGGTCAGTGAGAGCGCGGGATACCCAACTCTCACACTCCTCCTTCTCCCTAACAGGCTGGCAACGAACTTGCGATTCCTCTGATGTTGCAATTGTATATGGACGGAGGTGATCACTTAACATCAGGTAGCCCACTGATCGTTTGCCTCCTATGATATAAAAAAAGCGTTTTTAACGATTGCACAGAGAGGGGTGTTATTTTTATTTCATTTGGTCCACAGACTAGACGTCACACATATAATAATTTCCCATACATTAACGAACATAAATCATTACATATTATTATAATCCAAAGTCCTCTGCCACGTCCGTCTGTCTGTCTGTTTGATCGCGATAAACACAAAAACTACTGAATGGCTTTTCATGTAGCTTCCACCAGTTGATAAAGTGGTTCATAAGGTAAGTTTAGGTATATAATTTGTCAAGGTTTTTTTTATTATCAGCGCGGGATAACGTCCACCGGGCCCGCTAATTAAATATAAATCTAGGCGTGACTCTTAAAACAGTGAACACAGCTTGCTTACAATTTAAAAGTAAACATGACTAATTTAAACAAACTCTGCTTAGAAATAAGTTTCTAGTTTAGATTTAAATGCACGCAAGGAACAACTAAATATGTCAACAAATTGGTGTATACCGTTCTATCCGGAAAACATACGATATAGAGTGTTGGCCAATTTTGGGTCTACAGTGTGGTCTCATTAAATATTTCCTATTCACTATACGACTCCCAGGGCGTGGCACTATAATCTTAACGTATTCAAGTAAGTAATCGCAGTTAACCAAGCCATGAGTCAATTTATACAGAAACATTAAATCGGCAGTATTGCGCCTATCACTTTATTTTTAGACGTCACCACGGTTCACATATTCATCCACCCTATAGTTACTGACATCAAAACCTGATTGACATGATGTTTGATTTTACTATCCGGCAAATCGGTAATATACCAGGTGAAAGGTTAGACAATCGCAATATTCTAGGATATGACACTTCATGGTCTCATTTAACACATAAAATAATAATATCAAACAAATACTAATAGACAACAAAGAGAAATAAAATTTGTTCTAAGAATTTCAAAAGTAATCCATACTTACTACATCCATACATACATAAATAAACCTAGGTTGAATGACCGGTGATAAAACCTGCGAGCGGAAACCCGAAGTTAATAACTTTCGGCAGTTTCGACAATAAGCCCTTTTGTTTGTTCAAACTTCGAAAAATTATCCTTTGTTAGTTGGTTGGCTTCACTTTCAAAACACCCAACGGTCATCGACACTGTGCTTTAACATAGACGCTTACAGGATTGAGTATATTTTTTGTATGTTTCTAGACAATTAGGTCAAATATTAAGCACCTATTTTTTTATTGATTTGGAACAAGAATCGAGTGCAGAGTCAAAATCAAAATCAAAATATCCTTTATTCAATTTAGGCCTTGAGAAGGCGCTTATGAACGTCAAAGCTACTACCGGTTCGGAAAACAGCCCAGTCATCGAGAAGAACCGGCAAGAAACTCGATCTGGTTTATAAATAAAACATATGAATATGTGTGCTACCTAGAGATGTACTGGAAGTCGGTACACAATAAAAAAAAAAAAAATACAGACGAATTGATAACCTCCTCCTTTTTTTGAAGTCGGTTAAAAATACAGACGAATTGATAACCTCCTCCTTTTTTTGAAGTCGGTTAAAAAGTGTTTTTAACGATTGCACAGCGAGAGGTGTTATTTTTATTTCATTTGGTCCACAGACTAGACGTCACACAAATAATAATTTCTCATACATTAGCGAACATAAATCATTACATATTATTATAACCCAAAGTCCTCTGCCACGTCCGTCTGTCTGTCTGTTTGATCGCGATAAACACGAAAACTACTGAATGGCTTTTCATGTAGCTTCCACCAGTAGATAAAGTGGTTCATAAGGTAAGTTTAAGTATATAATTTGTCAAGGTTTTTTTTATTATCAGAGCGGGATAACGTCCACCGGGCCCGCTAATTAAACATAAATCTAAGCGTGACTCTTAAAACAGTGAACACAGCTTGCTTACAATTTAAAAGTAAACATGACTAATTTAAACAAACCATACTTAGAAATAAGTTTCTAGTTTAAATTTAAATACACGCAAGGAACAACTAAATATTTCAACAAATTGGTGTATGCCGTTCTATCCGGAAAACATACGATATAGTGTAGAGTGTTGGCCAATTTTGGGTCTACAGTGTGATCTCATTAAAGATTTCCTATTCATTATACGCCTCCCAGGGCGTGGCACTATAATCTTAACGTATTCAAGTAAGTAATCGCAGTTAACCAAGCCATGAGTCAATTTATACAAAAACATTAAATCGGCAGTATTGCGTCTATCACTTTATTTTTAGACATCACCACGGTTCACATATTCATCCACCCTATAGTTACTGACATCAAAACCTGATTGACATGATGTTTGATTTTACTATCCGGCAAATCGGTAATATACCAGGTGAAAGGTTAGACAATCGCAGTATTCCAGGATATTTCACTTCATGGTCACATGTAACACATTAAATAATAATATCAAACAAATACTAATAGACAACAAAGAGAAATAAAATTTGTTCTAAGAATTTCAAAAGTAATCCATACTTCCTACATCCATACATACATAAATAAACCTAGGTTGAATGACCGGTGATAAAACCTGCGATCGGAGACCCGAAGTTAATAACTTTCGGCAGTTTTGACAATAAGCCCTTTTGTTTGTTCAAACTTCGAAAAATTGTCCTTTGTTAGTTGGTAGGCTTCCCTTTCAAAACACCCAACGGTCATCGACACTGTGCTTTAACATAGATGCTAACAGGATTGAGTATAATTTTTGTATGTTTCTAAACAATTAGGTCAAATATTAAGCACCTATTTTTTTATTGATTTGGAACAAGAATCGAGTGCACAGTGAACTCCATAAATATTGCTACTGTCTTAACATTCACCTGGTAGAAATACGAATGATACAAACCTATCCAGGAGATAAGTTCTTCACTGAGAAAAATATCACTATCCTTTGACTGTAAGCCCGCAACCATGCCTGATACTTGACCAACAATCATTCCTTCACTTATGCTACTTACTACCAAGCCGGTGTGTACCAGAACCTGAAATTACAAAAAAAAAAACAATTCTTTATAACAAACATATTATAATAAAGAGTATAAATTAAAGTAATTATATTTTACTCGCATAATATTTTCTCAGTTCGAGGTAATTTCATTTTAAAAACAAATGAGACAGCCATTCCGCACGCGCTTTTTAAACAGCAAATGATTTAACTCGTTAGTTTATTTTTTATAGTATTACTGACCAATTCAATATGTTATAACTTCTGGAATGATATATCTCCCAATATATAAAATGTAGTAAGTTAGTAAAATGTAATTTAATCTTACTTATTAAATTAAATTACATTTTGTTTTTCAAATAGTTATTTTTTTCCAAACTTGTTGTTTTATCATAGAGATCAATTGGAATTGGCAATATAAAGGGAGAGAGGGGTGATCGCAATTTGATACGATTTAATACTCATTCCCTTGGCGTGTTGCATGAGCATAATATTAAGTCACCAAGATTTGTTACTCCTGATATAGATACAAGTCGGAGGGTCGTGGTTATTTAAATATGATTTAGATGCAGGGAAGAGAGACGTGGTAATTTCAAAGTCCGTTAAATTATCAAACGATTTGATTGTAGACTCCTTCCCAATTAAGCCCAAAAGATCGAATGGACATGTACGAAGATTATCACATAGCATTATGTGCCCTAGTCTCTTGAAGATCAATCTTGAAGCAAGTCTTCAAAGTTTTTCACATATGTGTTATCGCAGGGGCAGGTGGTGGTAGGATTTCTAAAAGTAATATTAGTTATTCTTATACTCTAACAAATCGGTTTAAAATATAAATTTCTTGAAAATATTTAAAATATTTTGCGTAAGATTCTTAAAAATATTACTGATTATTTTTATATCTGTAAGTTACGTAATTATATATATCTCACGTAACCATACAAAACTAAATATTAAGTAAAATTTAATACATTTTTTTAAAATAATTGTCATACTCATTCAATGTCAAAATTATATATAATTACTGTATACAAAATCCATATAAATAAAGATATAAATGTTATCGTTCACATATAAAAGCTATTAAAATCTTATTCAGCTAATTCCTATTCAATTACCACATATTCATGAATATTTAACGTTAAAAAGACTAAAGGTTGCTTTCCTTCTATTCATTAAAAAATATATTAATATGTACATATACGAAAAAAAGTGAATCTTTTCATATATTCAAGATTATTTCAATTATTAGTTAGTCCTTGGGTAAATTACGATGTCATTGCGTCATTATAGTCTAATATTTGACGTTACATGTCGGGCAATAATGTAGTTGCATTCGGTATTATAAGTAGTAAGGTTGCAAGAGGATTTCACACCCAAACTCGTCTACCAGGACCTGTTTGGAGGCAAATTTTTAAACTATATTTTTATGATGATATTTCACGTCAAGCTCAGGTCCATAAAAAATTCAAATCTACAACAACGTTACGTTTTTTTTTATTAAATATGTCATAGTAATAAAATATCTCAAAGTACGCCCCGGCTTCGCACAAGAAAATTAGACCCAATATTTTCATTATAAGTGTAAGGAAATGAAATAGTAACTGAACAACTGAACTAATAAACTTAGTTTACTAAATCTGGATTTAGTAAAAGACCGACGTAATCCAAATACTAGAAACAAACTGGACACTCCATGTTTCAGGCTCGCTAAGACCAGTAACAGTTTTTTAGGTAATAGTGTTAGATTTTATAACAAAGTCCCAAAGCACATTACCAATTTGCCAGAGAGTAAGTTCAAGAGTCATGTCAAGCGGGTCTTAATACATAAAGGCTATTACAGGGTGGATCAATATGTGAACGATGGTGACATCTGGAAATGAGGTCTCTTCTGTATATCCACCAAAAAACGAATGTAGCGTTATGTGTCTATTATATTGTAATAATCAAAAAATATGTTAGTTATTATGAAAAGATAAGTCAGGTCGAGTTTCTTGGGGCCGCTCCTATGGAACATGGGCTACGACTGGGTGCTCCGCGGCGTGCTCCCATATGAGGCACGCCTCATATGCTACGCGGATGACACAACCCTCGTGGTTAGGCGCATAAGGACGTTGGGCCTCAGGGTGGCCCTCGAGAAGACCGAGGCCCTACTCTTTCATGGGCCTCGGCGAGGGCCACCACCGGGGCCCACATAGTGGTGGAGGGCGCCCGGATCAGGGTGGGAACCCAGATGAAATATCTGGGCTATTGATGCTAAAATGTTATTAATCGTACATAAAACTCTTTTAAAACCATTTAACAAAATCAAATTAGTTTTTATAAAACATATTTCAGTCAATATTTATGAGTTTTCCAGACCCATATTATTTAATACCTCGTTACTTAGGTAAAACGCCTTTAGAAAAGTGTTCTTATAACTATTCCAAATTATGAAGAAGTATATAACGATTTAGTAATTGTTGGATATAACGGACGATGGTTTAGTTTACCTCACACCTTGTAATTTAGATCTCATGAGACTATTGAAACTATAATACTAGACATACATACTAGACGTACACAATGGATGATAAAACCGAGATCGAGCTTCAGCGGTAAAAAGCAAGGCACTGCAGCTTCCGTAAATAAAATATCTGTATTTCATTCAGCATAAAACATGCGAAACTCGGAATAATTACTGTTTTATAGATTATAAAGTAAATTTTCAAAAAAAAGTATTAACCGACTTCAATATCAGTCAAAAACCCATAAGGCACTAAAAAGCGGAAAATAAATAGTTTATCAAATTAACCAAATTAAATAAAACATATGAATATGTGTGCTACCTAGAGATGTACTGGAAGTCGGTACACAATAAAAAAAAAAAAAATACAGACGAATTGATAACCTCCTCCTTTTTTTGAAGTCGGTTAAAAATACAGACGAATTGATAACCTCCTCCTTTTTTTGAAGTCGGTTAAAAAGTGTTTTTAACGATTGCACAGCGAGAGGTGTTATTTTTATTTCATTTGGTCCACAGACTAGACGTCACACAAATAATAATTTCTCATACATTAGCGAACATAAATCATTACATATTATTATAACCCAAAGTCCTCTGCCACGTCCGTCTGTCTGTCTGTTTGATCGCGATAAACACGAAAACTACTGAATGGCTTTTCATGTAGCTTCCACCAGTAGATAAAGTGGTTCATAAGGTAAGTTTAAGTATATAATTTGTCAAGGTTTTTTTTATTATCAGAGCGGGATAACGTCCACCGGGCCCGCTAATTAAACATAAATCTAAGCGTGACTCTTAAAACAGTGAACACAGCTTGCTTACAATTTAAAAGTAAACATGACTAATTTAAACAAACCATACTTAGAAATAAGTTTCTAGTTTAAATTTAAATACACGCAAGGAACAACTAAATATTTCAACAAATTGGTGTATGCCGTTCTATCCGGAAAACATACGATATAGTGTAGAGTGTTGGCCAATTTTGGGTCTACAGTGTGATCTCATTAAAGATTTCCTATTCATTATACGCCTCCCAGGGCGTGGCACTATAATCTTAACGTATTCAAGTAAGTAATCGCAGTTAACCAAGCCATGAGTCAATTTATACAAAAACATTAAATCGGCAGTATTGCGTCTATCACTTTATTTTTAGACATCACCACGGTTCACATATTCATCCACCCTATAGTTACTGACATCAAAACCTGATTGACATGATGTTTGATTTTACTATCCGGCAAATCGGTAATATACCAGGTGAAAGGTTAGACAATCGCAGTATTCCAGGATATTTCACTTCATGGTCACATGTAACACATTAAATAATAATATCAAACAAATACTAATAGACAACAAAGAGAAATAAAATTTGTTCTAAGAATTTCAAAAGTAATCCATACTTCCTACATCCATACATACATAAATAAACCTAGGTTGAATGACCGGTGATAAAACCTGCGATCGGAGACCCGAAGTTAATAACTTTCGGCAGTTTTGACAATAAGCCCTTTTGTTTGTTCAAACTTCGAAAAATTGTCCTTTGTTAGTTGGTAGGCTTCCCTTTCAAAACACCCAACGGTCATCGACACTGTGCTTTAACATAGATGCTAACAGGATTGAGTATAATTTTTGTATGTTTCTAAACAATTAGGTCAAATATTAAGCACCTATTTTTTTATTGATTTGGAACAAGAATCGAGTGCACAGTGAACTCCATAAATATTGCTACTGTCTTAACATTCACCTGGTAGAAATACGAATGATACAAACCTATCCAGGAGATAAGTTCTTCACTGAGAAAAATATCACTATCCTTTGACTGTAAGCCCGCAACCATGCCTGATACTTGACCAACAATCATTCCTTCACTTATGCTACTTACTACCAAGCCGGTGTGTACCAGAACCTGAAATTACAAAAAAAAAAACAATTCTTTATAACAAACATATTATAATAAAGAGTATAAATTAAAGTAATTATATCTTACTCGCATAATATTTTCTCAGTTCGAGGTAATTTAATTTTAAAAACAAATGAGACAGCCATTCCGCACGCGCTTTTTAAACAGCAAATGATTTAACTCGTTAGTTTATTTTTTATAGTATTACTGACCAATTCAATATGTTATAACTTCTGGAATGATATATCTCCCAATATATAAAATGTAGTAAGTTAGTAAAATGTAATTTAATCTTACTTATTAAATTAAATTACATTTTGTTTTTCAAATAGTTATTTTTTTCCAAACTTGTTGTTTTATCATAGAGATCAATTGGAATTGGCAATATAAAGGGAGAGAGGGGTGATCGCAATTTGATACGATTTAATACTCATTCCCTTGGCGTGTTGCATGAGCATAATATTAAGTCACCAAGATTTGTTACTCCTGATATAGATACAAGTCGGAGGGTCGTGGTTATTTAAATATGATTTAGATGCAGGGAAGAGAGACGTGGTAATTTCAAAGTCCGTTAAATTATCAAACGATTTGATTGTAGACTCCTTCCCAATTAAGCCCAAAAGATCGAATGGACATGTACGAAGATTATCACATAGCATTATGTGCCCTAGTCTCTTGAAGATCAATCTTGAAGCAAGTCTTCAAAGTTTTTCACATATGTGTTATCGCAGGGGCAGGTGGTGGTAGGATTTCTAAAAGTAGTATTAGTTATTCTTATACTCTAACAAATCGGTTTAAAATATAAATTTCTTGAAAATATTTAAAATATTTTGCGTAAGATTCTTAAAAATATTACTGATTATTTTTATATCTGTAAGTTACGTAATTATATATATCTCACGTAACCATACAAAACTAAATATTAAGTAAAATTTAATACATTTTTTTAAAATAATTGTCATATAGTAAGTTAGTAAAATGTAATTTAATCTTACTTATTAAATTAAATTACATTTTGTTTTTCAAATAGTTATTTTTTTCCAAACTTGTTGTTTTATCATAGAGATCAATTGGAATTGGCAATATAAAGGGAGAGAGGGGTGATCGCAATTTGATACGATTTAATACTCATTCCCTTGGCGTGTTGCATGAGCATAATATTAAGTCACCAAGATTTGTTACTCCTGATATAGATACAAGTCGGAGGGTCGTGGTTATTTAAATATGATTTAGATGCAGGGAAGAGAGACGTGGTAATTTCAAAGTCCGTTAAATTATCAAACGATTTGATTGTAGACTCCTTCCCAATTAAGCCCAAAAGATCGAATGGACATGTACGAAGATTATCACATAGCATTATGTGCCCTAGTCTCTTGAAGATCAATCTTGAAGCAAGTCTTCAAAGTTTTTCACATATGTGTTATCGCAGGGGCAGGTGGTGGTAGGATTTCTAAAAGTAGTATTAGTTATTCTTATACTCTAACAAATCGGTTTAAAATATAAATTTCTTGAAAATATTTAAAATATTTTGCGTAAGATTCTTAAAAATATTACTGATTATTTTTATATCTGTAAGTTACGTAATTATATATATCTCACGTAACCATACAAAACTAAATATTAAGTAAAATTTAATCCATTTTTTTTAAATAATTGTCATACTCATTCAATGTCAAAATTATATATAATTAATAAAGATATAAATGTTATCGTTCACATATAAAAGCTATTAAAATCTTATTCAGCTAATTCCTATTCAATTACCACATATTCATGAATATTTAACGTTAAAAAGACTAAAGGTTGCTTTCCTTCTATTCATTAAAAAATATATTGATATGTACATATACGAAAAAAAGTGAATCTTTTCATATATTCAAGATTATTTCAATTATTAGTTAGTCCTTGGGTAAATTACGATGTCATTGCGTCATTATAGTCTAATATTTGACGTTACATGTCGGGCAATAATGTAGTTGCATTCGGTATTATAAGTATTAAGGTTACAAGAGGATTTCACACCCAAACTCGTCTACCAGTACCTGTTTGGAGGCAAATTTTTAAACTATATTTTTATGATGATATTTCACACCAAGCTCAGGTTCATAGAAAATTCAAATCTACAACAACGTTACGTTCTTTTTTTATTAAATATGTCATAGTAATAAAATATCTCAAAGTACGCCCCGGCTTCGCACAAGAAAATTAGACCCAATATTTTCATTATAAGTGTAAGGAAATGAAATAGTAACTGAACAACTGAACTAATAAACTTAGTTTACTAAATCTGGATTTAGTAAAAGACCGACGTAATCCAAATACTAGAAACAAACTGGACACTCCATGTTTCAGGCTCGCTAAGACCAGTAACAGTTTTTTAGGTAATAGTGTTAGATTTTATAACAAAGTCCCAAAGCACATTACCAATTTGCCAGAGAGTAAGTTCAAGAGTCATGTCAAGCGGGTCTTAATACATAAAGGCTATTACAGGGTGGATCAATATGTGAACGATGGTGACATCTGGAAATGAGGTCTCTTCTGTATATCCACCAAAAAACGAATGTAGCGTTATGTGTCTATTATATTGTAATAATCAAAAAATATGTTAGTTATTATGAAAAGATAAGTCAGGTCGAGTTTCTTGGGGCCGCTCCTGTGGAACATGGGCTACGACTGGGTGCTCCGCGGCGTGCTCCCATATGAGGCACGCCTCATATGCTACGCGGATGACACAACCCTCGTGGTTAGGCGCATAAGGACGTTGGGCCTCAGGGTGGCCCTCGAGAAGACCGAGGCCCTACTCTTTCATGGGCCTCGGCGAGGGCCACCACCGGGGCCCACATAGTGGTGGAGGGCGCCCGGATCAGGGTGGGAACCCAGATGAAATATCTGGGCCTCACCCTGGACGAGCGCTGGTGGTTCGAGCCCCATTTCGCGGGGCTCGGACTGCGAATTGCTGGGGCGGCGGCGGCACTCGGCCGGTTGCTCCTGAACATAGGGGAGCCGGGCACCGGGTGCAGCCGACTCTACATGGGAGTCGTGTGAGCGATGGCCGCCTATGGGGCACCAGTCTGGGCTGATGCCCTCGGTGCTGCCAACGTGCGTGCGCTACGCAATGCGCAGCGCACGGTGGCACTGAGGGCAATCCGGGCGTACCGGACAGTGTCCTCGGCGGTGGCCTTCACGCTCGCCGGCTCCCTGCCCTGGGAGCTAGAGGCAGGAAGCTGCCTTTCTATAGGTAGGAGCCCGGCGTTGACCTTCCACCGGGCGGACCGTTGGGGCGGCTCTACAAGGTTGATTAGCATTGTACGATCCCTTGCCGCCCCAACAATTACGGTCTGTCGGTACACCGTGGGGTTTTAGTCTGTGCGAGTCGGACATAACCCACCCTTCCCCCCGGGAGGGTGGCGTATCCAAAAGGGATTTCGCACGTTAAAAAAAAAAGGTCGAGTTTCTTGCCGGTTCTTCTTGATGGCTGGGTTGTTTTCCGAAGCGGTGGTAGTTTTGACGTTCAGAAGTGTCTTCTCAGGGCCTAAATTGAATAAATACATTTTGATTTTATTTTGAATCTGTCAATTTTGTCATGTCTCATTCAGTTGTTTTTTATAGAGAGTTTTTAACCCATATGTTTTCACTTTTCCGTATGGTCTTTCAAACATTTTCTTACATACAAACATTGGCCTGACAATTATATACTCAATAAAAAGGTATTAGCAAAATAGGTGCCGCCGCACCGTTCCGATACGCTTGCACACATTCACATTCGATTTTTATTTATACATATACCTTTATTACAGGAACCGAGGTATAACCCTGTTTACTCATACGTGTGGCGATTACTCGCTAATCGGCCAAATTATGGCATATCGTACAATATTTAAATGGTACACACTACATAAGGCAAATTTCTTCTAAACAAGTCTTATGTAGGTGGTAGAGCCACGCTGAAGCTATTATCGGTTTCAGCATTAATGGGTCAGCTCGCCCGGGATACTACCACCCGACCAACAGAAACGCCCACGTGAAGTAACAGTGCTTACATTGTTGCGTTTCTTTCGGTCAGTGAGAGCGTCGGATACCGACCTCCCGTTGCCCTCTCCCTACCCCAAACACAGGCTGGCAACGTACTTGTGACTCCCCAGGTGTTGCAATTGTCTATGGACGGTGGTGATCATTTAAATTAGGGGACCCACCTGTTCGTTTGCCTCCTATGATATAAATAAATAATAAAAGATAATTAATAAGTACCATAAGAATAACGAATAAAGACGACCGTTTCTACCACCGTTAAGAAACCCTCTTTAATACCTCTTGAATAAGTTCTTACATATTCCTTTG
>MU161512.1:0-32586 GCA_015888305.1 Antheraea pernyi | reverse complement strand
CTATTGATAGCTTCTACACAAAGATAAAGAAAACCTGTTGATGAACAGAGGAGAAAATTGTACAGAACCATTTTATCTTCAGCTATTTTTACATAGATATTGGCTTGATTCAACCAGTGTCATGAGAACAAACAATTATATTAGTATCCTAAAGATTGTACTAATGACCTACTATTGACTATAGTTGAATTACAATTACTTATTTATATTATTACTTATTATTACTAGTAAATAATAACAATACTGAATTGTTATTGACTACTATTGGTTGAACTGGAAGTGCACCGACAGCTAACACGATAGTATAACATTCTTTATTGAATCGTCTGACTGTTATGTGAGTATATTCAGTTACATTTCTTTTAGATATTTACTTTTATTGTAGCTCGGCAAAAGGACTGCACTGTGCCTGATGGTAAACACAGTACAATCTAAAAACAATGGCGACCACTGAGTGACACTCTATCCGTCGTTGGTCGCATCTGTCATGCCGGCCTGCGAAAAGCTGAATATGCACAGGCTGATCCCGAAACGCGACCCCCAGAAGCGAATCACTATGACGGGCTTTTTCGCCATATACATGGTGGTTGCAACCCAGTCAGGCTGTAAAACCCTACCACCCTGCTTTCGCCATTGGCTCGTTCGTTATCCAATAGAGTGCACCACGTGCAGGTGAGGTTGGCTTGGATGTCTCAAGTCTTCGATGTTATTCGACACCTCTTACGCCCCTGTCATGCCGGCCTGCGAAAAGCTGGATATGCACAGGCTGATCATTATTCGGTTTTTTAGTAATTTTTCGAATGAATGATTAATTCATAAATGCCACGTCATCATAGATGACATCGTAGTATTAATATCGTCGCGTCGTTTTTCCCTTGATACATAAATTATTACATGTATTTTAAAGTACAAGAACAACAGCATTTTATGTTAATGTATTTTTTATTTGTCTATTCGGGAATACTATCTACGCACGCGAGATATTTCTAACTACACCTGATTATACCATAGCGTATCATAAGATCACTATGTTCGTGTAACAAATATAAATAAAGGTGTGGTTTGACGTTGCGTAGTTCTGAAACTGTTTCGCAATGAGATACTATCGTTTATATTGATACAACTAAACCACTTAGAAAATATATACTGCATGAATAAATTTGTGTAAGTCGCTTAGATCTTCGTTTTTTCACTGATAATTTAATGATCATTAGATCGGTGATTCATATATTGTCCTGGAAATATCTTGTATATTGCAACTATTATGACAGTGGCAGTGAGTTCAACAATACTGCGAGTAATAGCCCGAACTACAGTAAAGTTAATCTTTTAGAGAAAAAACATAATTATAGTACCGTATCCTAATAATTATAGAGTATTATCTAATAGTTCGCAATAACCAAGTTATAAGCATCCTGTTAATGACTACGTCCGGTAACGCTACGAAATACCCGAGAGGCGAGACTACAACGCCACCCTGGGCGCCACTATTGACCTGCGATACCGCGCTATTGACTTTATCGGGGGTGTTACTAATGACCTCGAACGCTATTGGTTGAAGTTATCGGCTGTTCATTATTCACCCCGGTGTGACACTACATTGGTGGGAGTTCGGCATATAAAGGGCAAGATGTCCCTGATCTGCACTCTCTCTGCGAAGCTCTGCCCGGATAAATAGTCACAGTGTCTTCAGAGTGTTTATTGGTTTTCCTTACTGACTGGCTGATTATACGTATTGTGTAATTATACGTATTGTGTAATTATACGTATTGTGTAACATAAGCTATTTTCTAATACCCGCGGCGAATCAACACAATCACAAGCACCTATAGGTACGTTCTGGACGCGGCACTTGAGACACAGATATTCTGGACGTAGCATGTTAGCATCCTCATTCACATTAACTTCTAACATCGTATGAAATTGTAGTCAAAAATAAAGAATGTATAAGTACATCTAAATAAAATTGAACAAGTTTATTTCGGGCTAATCTCAGAGATAGCTAAACCGATAGACTTTTCACAGTATTATCTATACTATAACATCATTATGATTTTCGATAGAGGTTGAGCAGTAATGATAAAATTTTCCGAATCAACAAAATTATTTTCAGAAGTGTGAAGATCAGAAGATTTAAAATATTAAGTAATCCTCTAGTGAAGAATAAAAAAGTTATTACTTATTAACCAATTACTATAAAATTTTGCACAGTATCAAAACACATAAATCTCGAGATAATCTTTGCTATCCTTAATTCTCTTAAAGTGGATATGCCACTGATCGTATGACATAACCGTAAAAATTCAGAATGGGATTCATAAAATTGAACAAAGAATCTTTTCGTAAGTGCCTTTTCAATCTCCTTACGGCCTAACTTTTATACTATCTACGTTATTATGTTACATATTATAATTTCTGATATATCGTCGTATTTTTTGAGACTGTGCTATTGACTTCGGGATCGCACCAATCGCGTAGTATTTGTGATAATAATTCTACTAATGACTAGTAACTATTAACCTGTACCAAATTACAATGGGCTGGTAGTGAGTTATCAATAGAATTATCATCATCATCATCATCTTCTTATAAGAAGAGACCCACTCCAGGGTCATAGGCACCTTCCCGAAGGAAGGTATGGGAATAATCACCACGCCAGCCCACGACGTATTGGCGATTTCAAACGCTAAGAAATACACAGATCTTGTGTTTTCCCACATACAGTGGTACTACAAGAAGATTTCTTAGGTTCAGGTTTCCTCACGATGCTTTCCTTCACCGTCAGCCGATAGTGTTACCAATTTAAATAAGTAAATGTACGCGGATTAAAAAAAAAAACTTTGGTACATGCCGGGGATCAAACCTGCAGATATCTGTTTGTATTCCACCTGTCAAATATATTGAGATCGAATACTAAAAATAATTAGCCTTCTACTATTCATTGGAAACCTTAAAATGACGGCCAATCTCGATATCTTCTTACCTAGAAAATCAGACTGTTGACATACCTATATCTAGAGATTTTCTAGTACAGTAATATTCACGTATCTACTGTTTAATTATTTGTTTTTATTACTGCTTTTCGAATGGTCTTACTTATAATTTTAGATAATACTGCCCTATCTTTGTTCGTCCGATAGATATATAAAACATTACATACTTTAAGACTGTATTTCCACGAATTCATTACTTTAAATCAAGAACACAAATCTTTGTTTTTTAAATTTATACTTCAAATACCTATTTATTTGTATTGTTATGAGTTGGTGTAAATAATGAAGCAATGTTCAAGGAACGTAGTACATATTTGTGTACTTTTCAAAGTCATAAAAAGCTGTTAAAGTCTGAGGGCCTATAACTTTTAAACCATTAGTCCTACGAGAATCTAATATGATATAGATTTCATAGTTAAAGTAAATTTTAATAAAAATAGATTTTTGACTAAATTTTCCCTATGTAATTAATACCCAAACAAAGCTTTTGACACCGAAATGGAAAAAGTAAATTCGTTTTTATCTAAAAAAATAAGTTGTAAATATAAAAGTCGAGAGTCCCTTTGTCTCCGTATTTAATTAAGAATTATCTGTCTTTATCGCAGATTGTATTACACAATGGTCTTGAAAAATGTGCCTCAACACGATTTAACGTTGAATTTTTATTTCGTCGACATCAGAGGTAAAACACGGAGCGTAATCATGCGGTTCGCTGGAGCGTTCGTAATCTCCGGCACATTGTACTCGGTGACGTTGTTTGTATTTGAAAATACGATCGTCCGACTCTAAACTTTACTAAATGTTTGAGCATGATAATTGCGTCTAACCTCCAACCTTACACCACATATATGTAACACACCTGGCATAGAGAACAGCTTACGTTTGTCGGGTTAGGGAGTCGGCTGAATTATACCAAGTAACTATCAGTACAAACCAGGGTTGTAGGGTCTCTACGCGTCTGGGTCGCAACCTGTACATGGTTTGAGACTGTCATAGAGACTTTCTTTTCAATTGTCACATTCCAGGATCCACTCGAATATCTAATTACGGAAAATAGGTCATAGCCCTGTCCATCGTCGCTGTTTTTTTGGAACGATATTCCTTAACGGGGCATGCGGTAGATGTTAAATGGCATAAATCGTCACGTAAGAAAAAAGCGTTTAGTTCTTCTGTTTCTTCGTTCATGTAACTGTATGTGGCTAGACATAGGTAGTCAGAAGTAGGTAGACAAAATTTGGTAAATACCTAAATATGAATTTATTGGGCTTAAAGTGTGGCAAGGATAGCGCTGTTTAATTTTTGAACTTCATATTTAGGTATTTACCAAATTTTGTCTACCTACTTCTGACTACCTATGTCTAGCCACATACAGTTACATGAACGAAGAAACAGAAGAACTAAACGCTTTTTTCTTACGTGACGATTTATGCCATTTAACATCTACCGCATGCCCCGTTAAGGAATATCGTTCCAAAAAAACAGCGACGATGGACAGGGCTATGACCTATTTTCCGTAATTAGATACATCATCTTCTTACCCTTATCCCACCTAAGTAGGGTCGGCACAACATGTTTTCCTTTTCCACGCTCGCCTATCAGATGTCATCTCAGTCATCACACCTTTTACACACATATCATTTTTCACACAATCCATCCATCCTTTTTTCGGTCTTCCTCTACTCTTATATCCATCGACCGTCATACTCAAAGCTTTTCTAGCAAATATCAATATTACATGTAGTCCGGTGAAGCTGTTAAGACCTTGCTTGGTCAATAGCGTAGTCAGTTCGAAAAAAAAAAAAAAAACAATATTACATGTAGACAGGCCGCTACTCTGACGCAAACGCAATACGTCACAAGCATGTCGCTGATGGGGACCCGTAAGTTTTTCTCTTACCGTTCAACGGGGCTAAAGAAACTTTTATTTCAAAAAACTTTGTCATATAATTTTATTATGTTTGAAAACCATACTTATTTTTAACACTTTTTTTTTTCTCGAACTGACTACGCTATTGACCCGGCAGGGTCTTCACAGCTTCACCGGACTACTAAGGTTGGCGCTTAAGGCACACAACCGATTTGGGTTTGTAACCGATTGGTAAGTAATTGGTACCATAAATGCATGTACATAATTATGATTAATTTCAAACTTCTACAAGATTTTTAACACTGTTTTTCACTTGCTCAAAGACAGCGTAATAACTCAATATGAATATATATGTCATAATTTATATTACAAATGTAATATAGTATAAATGGTGGCTATTAAATTTTCACATAAAATTAAAATAAAATAACGACTCCAAAAAATCTAAAACTTCGAATTCCATTCTGGAAAAACAACAGACACCCCGAATCTTATTTATATGTAAGGTCTACCTACTTTCCTTTCACAATCATTAAGCGTAACTAATTATGTCGGGCTTTGGGAATGGAATTTTTCCTCATTAATTCGCAAAGTAAGTACCTACTTTCGGCGTAGAAGGCGGTTTATTAGGTCAAGTTTGGCTACGTGCTGCAAACCACGTAGCGTAGTGCGGATTTTAATGGGTTATGACGTCACTGGACGAGATGAGTATTACAATTGAAATCAGGACCATGCTCAGAATTATGTCAACCTCATTTCCGTGACCAAAACATAAGTACGTATTTCAACGCGATAGCAGAAATTACGAAATAGAGGGTTGGCGAAATGGCGAAAAATGGCAAATTGAGACGGTGTCTTTCCTTTTTTTAATACTCGATAGGTTATAGCACTTATCCTAAATTTTACCTGATGCTAAATGACGATGTGATCTAAGATAGTAAGCACGCTAAATCTAGGTTAGACAGGCTTTTAAGTGCACATGCTGGAACACATCTATAGGTGCTTGGCGAGAAGATTTCAACTTGAAGGATTTCAGCTGACCAGGCGGATTTAGAAAAAGCCTTACTGTTGTGCTATGGTTTCCTTCACCGAAAACTCCGGTTCATTAAGAAAATTAAAACCGACGTCGATCGATACGACTAACTCAATGCTTGGCGACAGATCTTTTTTGACGTGAAAACTTCTTTTGGCCCTTAAGCGGTATTTTTTATATTAACTTATGATTTTGTGTCACGACATGCTAGTAAGCGTGACCGACCGTATTGCGTTTGTGCGTCTTGCGTCAGATTAGCGACGCGTAGTATAGCGGCCTGTGGACATGTAATATTAATATTTCGTATTGAGGCAGCTCATTATATGTTTGACTACATAATAAACTGTATAAAAATGTATATAACTATTGTTTCGAGTGCCAATAGATGTGAAACCTAGTGTAATGTTAATAATAAATTATGAAAATTAAATAATTCAGAATATAATTAATTTAAATTTTCAAAAGAGAACACGGTTATTCCATTGTTTTGAGTTTCCACTTTTGTCGGTAGTCCTTATGACTGTCTCAAACTTTTTACGTCAACGTAACTGGATTCAATCTGACAATATTGGATATTCTATAAGTATGCTTAATAGAAAATCCTTCTAGACGTAAACACAACTTAAATTGCTGTACATGCAAAAGAACAAGACAGAAAAACAAAAACAGCATGTATGTGGGAAAACTATAAAACAAAAGTCGTCAAAACTAAAATGATTTTCAACTCAAGGGAGGTAGCTAACTGAGCTTAGCAAATGAGCTGGCTTTGCATCATCACCTCTTTGAGTACAATTCCAAAATCTCCCTATGAGTAGGTCTATATGTGAAGTAGCCATTCTGATGGCGACATAAAGGCTTACTGTTAATCGCTTTGCCTTCGCGAAATACGTAATAAACAGACTTTTTTGTCCTCAACGCTCCACTCATGATATTCAGTTAACGTGCATGATATTCAGTTTCGTGACACACTGACCTCGATTTAGAAATAATTTCTCGAAATACGGCGCAACCCAAGAGACCGGCATCGCGTTCAAGATAAATGGATCATGTCCTAGCTGATGTGAATATTAAGAAATATTTATATTATAAACACTAATAAGCTCACTTATTAAAAGGTACTCGAGGAATTTGATACAAGGCTTATTAATTTTAAGAAATGCGAAATCTATAATTTTTTTATTTCTCTAACTAATTATATTAAAATTACCAGCAAGAAAGTTCGTAAAGATGTATGTTTATATTTCTTCTACGTCGATGCTCTTGACGCATTTTGATGAAACTTTACACGAATATAACTTATATATCAGAATAACATATCATCCTCATTACCCTTATCCCACCTAAGTAGGACAGGCACAACATGTTTATTTTTCCACTCTCCGCTGTCAAATGTCATCTCAGTATTCACACTTTTTACGCATATATCATTTTTCACACAGTCCATCCGTACCTTTTTCGGTCTTCCTCTACTCGTATAGTCGTCCACCATAATACCTAACATTTTTCTAGTTACATGGTACATCTCTCCTCATGACATGCCCATATCAGGCTAACCTATTACTCCTCAACTTCTCTGTCACTAGTGTTAATTTCAAACTTCCTCTGATATAGTCATTCTTAATGTAATCCATTCTAGTCACACCACGCATCCACCTTAACATTCGCATCTCTGCAGAATATAAATAGGAGCGGAGCAGCAATGAAGAATGTTGCAAAATCGGGGTATTTTTTCCTTTTCAGAGCTCCCGCTGCGTTTTAGCGCAAAGTAACCATTCCACGCTTACGTATTACCGTCCAACGAAGTGGGCACGGGTCGGCTAGTTTATATATATTACGTAAAACCACCAATACTATAAAATATAGAATCAATTAACACAAAATTATGAATAAAGTATTAAATCTACTACATGGAATACTAAGTTCCCGCCAAAAACTCTAGTAAACAAACAGTTGTTGATATGTTGATTCTCTATTGTTTCAGGTAACGATGACCACCGGTATAGACCGGGACACGATACGGGCAGCATACGAAGACGTAAGGTCCGATGCCTCGCTCACAGAATGGTAAGAAACATCACATTTATTTACATTATGCCTTAAATATGCAATGGCGGACTTAATGCCGAAGGCATTCTCTACCAGTCAACCATTAGGTGATGCAGAGATAAATGTTGGTAGGTTTAAAAGGAGAAGTTTTTATGAAATTATGATTAACCTATTTAATATAACAATATATAAATAACATATCAACACCGATATACTACATATATACAATACATACATATAATAACATCATACATAAATAAAAGTATAATAAGTCAACATCAAGTACTAAATATATCATTAACCAGATAATTCTGCTAACTGAGACTGGTAAAGCCGACGTATCCTGACTTTAAAACTGAAGCGGTTAGATGACATCCTGATTTCATAAGGAAGCGCATTCCATAGGAGAATATATTGGATAAAGAAAGAGGAATGTACAAGACCGGAAGTATGGACAGGACAGCAAAGAATAAGATTATTAGAAGAGCGAAGGTTAAGGTTATGATTAGAGCATAAAAACTGAAAATGTGGAGTTAAGTAAGAGGGAGTGTTGGGAGAAAATAGAAGAGAATACAGAGTTGTCAGAGCCCGCAAACTTCGACGCTGGCGTATGGGCAACCAATTAAGCTCTGAACGATGGCTCGATACATGGTCTTTTCACTGGTCACGTTTTTACTCACATATCATTTTTCACACAGTCCATCCGTACCTTTTTCGGTCTTCCTCTACTCGTATATTCGTCCACCATCATACCTAACATTTTTCTAGTTACATGGTACATCTCTCCTCATGACATGCCCATATCAGGCTAACCTATTACTCCTCAACTTCTCTGTCACTAGTGTTAATTTCAAACTTCCTCTGATATAGTCATTCTTAATCTAATCCATTCTAGTCACACCACGCATCCACCTTAACATTCGCATCTCTGCAGAATATAACTGTCTTCTTTTTTTCAGAAACATATATGATATTATTTATATAAAGTTTATGATTTGATTTGTTGGCCAAAAATAAAACGATAAGTGTTAATTAAGTTTTAGATAACTCAATCCCATGAGAGTTATCTCCGAGTGCCCTGTATAAGTCGTTAGAGTTATACGAAGATATTATATGATATTATCATTGATAAATACAAACCCAAACGAAGTAACCGACGGCTGCCGACGAATAAATCTTGTCATTTATGACACAGATTAAAAAACAATTTGGTTAACGAACAGTAAACACAGGACTTTAATTTTACGTCACGTAGCTACAATATGATCTTTGTGACAATTTTTTTATCGCGTGTTTATATGCCGAGTATTTTTGTTCCAGTAGTGAAATGTAGAAATCAATGTAAATCGCATGAATATATGGCGATAGTTTTCAGTTAAATATATAGATTAAGTTAAGTACAACTTACCGGCAACTTTGGAGTGGTAAGCGACGCCAACACCACAAACACCATTGTCTCGCGCAGCCGCCACCTCTCCGGCACATCTCGTACCGTGGCTAAACATAGCATAATAAAAATAATTTAAAAAATTTTTTTATTTTTAAAGTCTGTTTACGGGCGGTAATTTTACATGATAACGTCATAAGAAAACATTGATGAAAAATTGCATACTTTTATGAATTGGATTGAAACATTACTTATATATTCTATATATTAATACGTGAAGCCTAAAGTTTGTATCCCTTTTTAACGGAATTGGGCGAACGGATGAACGTGAAATTTGGCATAGTTAAAGTTTATATGGAGGAGAAGTGCAAAAGGCTATTTATTTTATATAAAATGCATTAGAAGTATATTAAATTAATTAAAATATGCATTACTCACACTAATGCTTCAATTTTACACAACATATACACACATGTAAATAAAAAAGACAATTTGACATCCGTCAATAAAGAACTTCAAAAAAAGTTGCGAAAGAGGTTGCTATGCTCGACTGTATGTATTATTTTACTCTTACGTTCCAATTTTCATTCTACATTCAACAATGATATTAACCCTAATAAAATTCAAACTTAAAAAAATCAATGAACTATGTTCGAATGTCGACCTCTGGGCGTCCACTAGTATGGTATAGAGCCGTATGGATATATTCTGTATGTATACAAGCCGAACGTTTGGCTGATCGTGCCTCTTTATCGCTTGTTCCGCACCTTCGCTCGCACGCTCGGCTCCGGCGGACTTCTTCGTGCATACAACTATAATAGCGTTCATCGATTTATAAGACGTTATCTCGTCAAAAGTTGGATCCACATACTTTTTAAGTAGTACCGTGCACCAAAATGTTGTTTTCCTCAGAACTAAATGGTAAAAATAACATCGGATAGTCTTTGTTACAAATAAAGTTATACCTCTCCATAAAAAAAGCATAGTAGACTTATTTACAGATAATATGGTCATGTGAATTTATTAAAATTATATTTTATAAGCAAAATTTCCTATAACGATTTGCCTCAACCATTCCATATTACTATTAAACATAAGTCATTAATCGTTTATATGATTACGTTGATTAATATTAATACAAACAGAACTACATAGAAATAAATTAGAAATCCAAAGTGAGAACACCAATTTATTTTAAATAATAAATATATATGAAACAAAAGAAAAAGAACCCAAGTAAATGAAATTGAATCAATGAAAGGAGAAAGACGAAATGATTATTATTATCGGAATTGAAAAATAAGTCTCAGTTGACTCTAATAAAATTTAATTTGATTCGGCTACTGAATCGAAAAGGTTCAATTTGTCCCAAGACTTAATCAACGCGAGTTTGATTGAAACGAAACCTTTCGTTTCCAAAATTGTTAGCATTTAATTAAAACATTTATTGTCTTTGATTAATATATTATATCGATCAAGGTATTTCTTAAAATGTCATAATTTATATTAAAACTAGCAACTTCGTCTGCGTGTAATCGGCTTCCTACCGGTTCCAATTGTATTTCCCAACTTGAAAAATCTTCAAAAACCTAGAACCCGATTACAGCGACTTCCACCGTTTCCAACTGTGAAACCAAACAATTCAGGGAGTCACTCAAACATATACCTAGTAATTTCCAGAAGACGGACGTAGCGCCATCTGTCATTCAGCAACATCAATAATTTCGTTTTGTTTGAATTACGAACGACCATTGAATAATTTAGATATTGTTCATACAAAAATATTGAAATCGCGAATAAAAAATAGAAGGGTGGGGTTAGGAAGATGAAAATTTAGGGTTGTAGGTATTTTTGATGGCAAACAAAAAAAAACACAAAAAATAAAAAATATTGGAAAAAAAACTGGATACTGTGGAGGTATAAAATATACTTTCAAAATACTCTTTATTCAATTTAGACCCTGAGAAGGCATTTATGAACGTCAAAACTACCACCGGTTCGGAAAACAACCCAGTCATCGAGAAGAACCGGCAAGAAACTCGATCTGGTTTATCTTTTCATAATAACTCACATTTTTTTTATTACAACATAATAGACACAAAGCTACATTCGTTTTTAGTGGTTGCACAGAGAGAGGCGCCACTTCCAGACGTCGCTATCGTTCACATACTGATCCACCCTGTAATAACCTTTATGTATTAAGACCCGCTTGACATAACACTTGAACCTACTATCCGGCAAATCGGTAATGTGTTTTGGGACTTTGTTATAAAATCTAACACTATTACCTAAAAAACTGTTACTGGTCTTAGTAAGCCTGAAACATGGAGTGACCAGTTTGTTATGGTTTCTGGTATTTACATTATGTCGGTCTTTTACTAAATCCAGATTATCTAAGTTTTTCCGGACGTACATCAAGTTCTCAAGAATATATTGAGAGGGGAGGGCTTTACGACCTATTCTCATACCTACCAAATATACATTTAAAATGTCATAAAAACCGATCAATCCGTTTCGGAGGAGTTCAAACACAAACATTGTGACACGAGATTTTTATATATTAGATTATACCTATAAACCTACATAAACAAAAATCAATCACCCATATAGTATAGGATCATCATTTCAGATCTGTTGCAACATTTTTGGTTTGTTGTAGTTGTAATTGTCAGGAAATGCTATGTATATAGTAGAAGAAAACGTTTGAAAAATCATACAGAATAGTGAAAAATATTAACAAATTCACGTTCAATTGTTCAGATGTCATTTTATTACATAACATGGTCGTCCTGTAAGGTAAAAATTTGTTCTCATAATCCTCATTAGTACACCCCTGCGAATTGGGGTGGGTAGCTGATACAAATACATAATGATATGATATGATATGATACTGCTACATAATTCAGTTTCTTTGAGGCTCAATCACGTCAAAACTACTATCGGGGTAGGATGAGATAGGATGCACAGCGAAGCGGGACGGCTTGCTCCTTATATGAATAAAATACATATATACTGTCTAGCGTTTGAACATCCGGTTGAAGTTTAATGAGCAAAGAGAGTTCTAAACCGAAATGGCAATAAATGCAAGGGTGTCAAAGTGGCCGAGCCGTCGCTTTGACCTGTTACCGTGAGTTCTGTTTTCCTAACACGACAAGGGATAAAAGCCTTCCATTAATTTCTAGCCTATTAGTATCGTTATCTAGGTTATATTAAAAATATTTACCTTTGTAGATGAAAAAATCCATATTTCATTTAACATAATCTATATTTTTAGTGTTAAAGAAACTATATAAAGCTGAAATACAATAATATTTCAGTTGCTTTAAAGTTACTTGTAGAAATAATCTTCTCTTCAATTTTCTTAATAATAAACTTTCCGACTTGAAAGATCTCAGATGAATTTATAAATAACTTATTGTTTTAAATAAATCGTCTGGAGTTTTGATAAGCTTTGACGAAGTTTTTAAAACTAAGTGAAATTAAATTCTATAGCAGTTATACATTTATATTAATAAATTCGTAGAACGATTTAAGTATAAAGGCCACTTATATATTAAGGGCAAATACAACCTAAAAAAAATTAAATGTTTTTTTTATCTGTTTTTATAACTAGCTCAAAGACTACTTGACCAAGGGTTATAACATTTTGTACACGGGATACTAATGTGATTTCTTAATTAAAAGTGTATAAAAATTATCAATATTACTTTAAAAAATTAAAGAAACAATAATTTTGATTTTCATTTTTTTGATTTTGTTGAAATTTTATAATTGTAAAGTTCATGTCTCCGCTATTGATAGAGTAGAGATAAATCCCAATAAATAATCACAAAAGAAATATATTAAAAACAATTCTGATACTATTTTTATGAAATTAACTACACATATACTAAATGTAGTACAAAAAATGTGAATGAATGATGAGTTCATTAAAATTTAATTTTAATGTAACTTTTGGAAATTCATGTTCTAAAACGTTAAAATGACGATTCGTAATTAATCCTTGCACACAAGACGTTACTACCGAATCTCGGGCACGTATAGTTGAAGCATAAAATAATAGTAAAACTAATTAATTATCTTACTAATGCACTCCTCAGCTTGAGATGAGTTTGCCATATTAAAATATAATCGAAATGTTATTAATCACCCTCTAGCGATGGCTAATGATAAATGAGTGTTTCGGTAATCAAATTTTATAAATAAAGTATTAAGTTATTATCACAATTTACAAGACAAAATCCAACATACCTATTGAACCAATCATCGGTGTATCTCGGATACGGGAATGGATCGTTACTACTGAAATCATACGACGCTTCCGCATTCTGAAATCAAAATATTATTAAGTATATATTCTTCGATCAACAATAACTAGATAAAGGGTCGGCGCGAAAAATACGTCTCGGTAAATAAGAGCTCACTTGAAATGTGTGCCCTTATTTTGTTTAGTTTGTTTGAAACACAGCCAATGTAAGCCCGTTTCACACGCCGCAGTGTATTCAAAAGATGCAAAAATAATACCCGAAAAAGCAATTTAACGGCCGCAGTATCTTACTTTTGCTAAATACATGTTGAATAAGTTATATTTTAACCTTTAAACTAACAAATAATATCAAATTTTGAACAAAATTACCGATTTTAAACCTGTGATACAAATGTTTGGCCTCGCCAGACACAAACACGCACAATAACGGGAAAACGTACTTTATTCATTACGTGTTAAGGTTGAATTCACAGTAAATGTTGTTTATGTTGTCTTTTCATTTGTGAGGGGAGTAATTTATCGTAAGTATTATCTTTTATCTAGTTATTGTTGTTCTCCTTTTCTTAGTAAACAAATAGCTACACATAAGTATATATTTACGCGGACGGCTTTTAGCTTCGATTTGTACGTGACCCTTTATCTAGTTATTGTTGATCGAAGTATCTATTGTAAATGGCACAATTTTTTCAACATTTTTAAACAGCTTTCTGTTTATACCGTATGGAAACTCCATAGGTAAAGTTTCTTAACCGAAAATACTTTCCCGTTGCAGCTGCTGAACAAGTTAAGGTCAACTAACAGTCAGTAATTGAGTCAGTCGCCAGACCACTAGAGGCACATTAGGATAATGGAAATGGTAGAATGTCGTTCTGCTTCCAACGTTATATAGGCGCCAACAAAGCCTTTAGAATTTTTTAGTTTTAAAACTAAATAATAAACAAATCATTCAGGATATTTATATACAAAATATTTTGCAATTTATTAAATCACTTTAAATATTTTTTCTATTGTAAATGGCACAATTTTTTCAACATTTTCAAACAGCTTTCTGTTTATACCGTACGGAAACTCCGTAGGTAAAGTTTCTTAACCGAAAATACTTTCCCGTTGCAGCTGCTGAACAAGTTAAGGTCAACTAACAGTCAGTAATTGAGTAAGTCGCCAGACCACTAGAGGCACATTAGGATAATGGAAATGGTAGAATGTCGTTCTGCTTCCAACATTATATAGGCGCCAACAAAGCCTTTAGAAATTTTTGGTTTTAAAACTAAATAATAAACTAACCATTCAGGATATTTATATATAAAATATTTTGCAATTTTAACAAATTACTTTAAATATTTTAAAATTGAAATTTCCTAAACTATGTTGTTATTTAGGTATAATAACATAAAACATAAAATACTCTTCAAGTATTTTCTTTTAGTTTATTGTTTGTCATCCAAAAACGTTGCTTTATAAAAAAAGTTTGTCATATCATAAAATTAAGGAATTAAATCAAGTTCTATTTATCTAATTATTATTGTATTTTGTTTATTTTAATACGTTCTATAACTACAGTTGTAGTAACTGCAGGTAAGAAAGAAATAAACTATATACTGATGTACAGTTTTTCAAATAAAATCATAATAAAAGTAGAAGACAAAGTATTAGAAACGTGATAGAGATAACCGCTGATTCATGCTTGAAAACTGCGTGTAAGATACTCTAAAAGCTTTCAAAGTCAGTAAGTAATATTGGCTAAAATCAAGCAAAATGGGTTTATAATTAATCAGTGATAAATAACCATTATTCACAAAGATAGTCTTCTAATAAATAAGATCGCGTGTAGTGGTTTACTGTCATCTTTACAATGAGACTGCCAAATATCAGTTGGCCATGCGAGGAGTCTATCTATCGCCGAGCTCGAAGGCTTATCGGTGATGGATCACTAAGAAGATAACAAATGCAAAACTTAAGCTTCCATATCTTGTGAGGATCTAACAGCTACATTTGGAGAATGTGCACAAGAATTCCATCACAGGAATGAAAAGCGGTATGAGCCTCCATTCATTTGTAATGGATCTTCCATTTATCAGCACACGGTCTTTAAAAGAAGAGTGAATAAGTATTTTCTGAGCAAACGCGTTCGGGGCCGGATCCCTACTTTTCTTCAAAATGAGGTCAAGTGTCGTGCAGTATTTAAACAAATAATTAAACCATGAAATATTAACCAATTATGGTAAGTATGTACATGAACACTTGTTTGCGAAAACCACGACCGTGAAAGATACTAACCACACAAAGGAAACTTATCAGAGGAAACGTCTATGGATTAATTAGGATAAAACCCAACTTAAACTTAATTACATCGATATAAGTATTGAAGTATGTAATCCAAACGAAAAAAAAAATATTTTAGCTTTAGATACATTGACAATAATTATGATTTATACAATTTTAAACTTATAATTAAAATTTAATCAAGATACAATTGTTAGATATATTTATTTACAGTTAAACATAGAAATATACATAAAAAACTCGATATACCCAAATAAACCACGTTGCATTTTATAACTTAGTGTATCTGATTATATTTCAGGAGAACACAAAACTTAATGCTCTATGATACTAATATTTTGATGTTATAATATATATTAAATAACTAGACAAAGATATGTAGAAAGTGAATGACTGCGATATTAATAAAAATATACATAAACAAAATTCTGTTCCAATCCATTACAACTGTTAGATTAAAATTTGACGTTCCTGAACTATAAAGACGATCTTAATGTTAAGAACATGAAAAGTATCTATAGTGTCGTAGCTCAAAAGTAAGTTAACAAAAACATCATTCAAAACTAAGAAAGACCAAATAATTATACATTGCTTACATAAAAAAAAACTAATAAGCCAACATGGAGACAAACAACAACCTATCAATTATTTTTTGTTATATCATCTCATGTATCTACTTTAATAACTATCTGATGTATGTCCAACTAATATGACCTTCAGACGAACTCCCAAAAGATCATATTCCGCCTACTAATACATTACACGTGGAAACTAGAGCTACCTAAAAACGAGTCGTTTTTTTTATTGTGCGAATTGTTTTCTTTGGATATAACTTGATATATATATATCTATGTACAAGGCAGGTAGGTAGGTATAACTAGGTCATAAATCAATTTACGTTGTCGTTCTACATCCAATTGATTCATAGAATTATGCCGATTCGTTTTATAACTTTGGAAGTGTTACTGTTATTCAAGGTTTCATATACTTTTAATTATATCATCCAGTTAACATGAAACTGTTTTTCCAACAAGCTTTATCTGCCTATACATTGCCATATAAAGACAAATTCCATCGTGTTGTCGATCTTTTACTATATACATGCCTTTCTCAGTTTTATTTGATGGTGTAATTCTTTCTTATAGCGTTAAATATATTTGACGAAAACCATATGGTTGGCGTTCTCGATTATCGCTTGAGTTGTTTTAATTTGATGATATCTTTTAGAATGCTAAGGAATAATCATACCATAGATACCATGGTTCCTCATAGTATTGTGGTTAATAATAATCTCGCTATGACGCAAAAATACAATAAATAACGTTAAAGCAAGCCAATTTATGAAAGGGCTCAACTAAATTGTTTATGCTATAAAAATGAACCACACGCAACGATTGCTTGTTGGATCGGGTTAACTTAATTTTCTGTGGGAGAAAAGTAACATCTTATGTTTAAATATTGAAAATGTTGACTATTGATTTGATTTAAGTGCATTTATTATGTAAACTGTCCGATTGATAAAGTTGTTACTTTGCGGAAATCCAGCGTAAATAATCGAACTAAAGTTTATAATGAAAATTGGAGTCAATTTTCTCTGTGATCTCATAACACAGTATCCTTCTTTTGTGATTTGTCTATCTTACTATTTTAGATTACTCTACATTACACTGAATATTTGGCAATTAAATTTAAAACGTGGATTTGTCACATTTGACATTGGCGAATTTGTCTACATATTATAGTTGTCTATGAAAGAATCTTTCGGCACACACAAAGCTTCAGAAGCATTCCAGTTCAATTATACATTATTCTATAAAATGCTATATACGATGAGCTTAATGAAGTCTACATAGTGATAAACATTTTAATCCTTCCCCGGAGTAGGTAGGTAGGTAGGTTTTACTCAAAATAAATTTCGTTAAAATTTAAAATTCTTTTTTAACTTATTTATTTAAAAAGAGATTTCTAAATGTACTAATTAAAGCTCGATCTGATGAAAGCCTTGCCATTTATAATTTAAATTCCGTCGGGACAGAGGCTAAAAAAACCACAAGGAAGCCTTTCATGGAGTCCGAAATGTTGACGTTGTTAATTTTACGCAAACCCTTTTTAAATTACATGATAATATGAAATTTTATATATAAAGAGTTATAAAAAGGCTCTGTTGTAATTATTTCCATGTCGCATATTTCAGTATAATTCTTTTGCATCGTAATTGAAAATTATAATTTTGATTATTATACCTATATATTTAAATATTTTTACTGTTTTCAATAAGATCTCTTCGATATATTAAAGGTATTTATAACATTAGGTATTTTTCATCTAACAATCAATGTTTCATGTAGATATTTTTACATAACTACGTAAATAAATCAATAAATTCCTTAAAATGTATTTGCCAAATGACAATGCTATTTCAAATGGATAATGACCATTTGTAACTCGTAGCCATAGTATTGCAAAAATAAAAGATTTTTATACCTACATATTTTAAAGTTTATCCTTTCTCCAACAGCACATTTTACATATAATAACGATTACATAAAGTATTTTCTCTAAAAATAATTTTTATTACAGATTTATTCAACATAAATAAAATCACTACAACATGTGCCAAGTGAAAATTCTGTATGGAATAAAAAATTAGGTTATATTTGAAACGAAGACTCGGTTCTGAATAACATTAACCAATAACGTCTCCTTTTGCATACAAAACTAGAATAAAATATTCGAGCTTCTCAAAGAAAGATGTCGTTATCAGCATCAAAATCATTAACTAAATTAGACGTTGAAGTATGAATGAAAAACAAACTTACATAGTTATATTTTAAATCCGGATGCATGTAATCCACGCCTGCAAATTGAACATGGAATAAGTATTTAGGAATAGTAATATGTTTATTTTCTAATAGGAACATCTTGATTAGATCTTGATCAAAGTCCCGAAACACATTACCGATTTGCTGGTTCCCGAACCGTGTCAAGCGGATTTTAATATCTAAAGGCTATTATAGGGTGGATTAATATGTGTATGATTGTGACGTCTGGAAATGATGCCCCTCTCAGTGCATCCACTAATAACGAATGTAACTATTTATGTTTTGTAAAAATATATAACATGAAGAGATAAACCAAATCGAGTTTCTTGCCGGTTCTTCTCGATGACTGGGTTGTTTTCCGAACCGGTGGTAGCCTTAACGTTCATAAGCACCTTCTCAGGGCCTAAATTGAATAAAAGATATTTTGATTTTGATTAGAGTACATTATAGTAGTAAAGATCTTTCCAGTGCTCGCTTGAGAGATGTACCAACACAATGAATAATGTGTTACCAATCACTAATTCGTAGTTACATTTTCGATTTGCAGTAGATTAGCCTTCAGCAGTTAACATGCTATTATCGTTACCAACAATATCACATAACATCCCACTGTGATTCTGATCAATTATTAATAAAGAATACTCACCATCATCCATTATCGCAGTAGTAACATTTACTCCAGTATATCCCTGCGCCCAAGCCGCTTCAACATTCAGATCTAGCTTGGGTTTCCCACCGTTCTGCCCTGTGTTTTTTAGATACCACTGCAGTGGAAAGTAAGGATCTCGGGGCTCCGCCGCTGGGACAGTTTCCGGCAGACGAAGAGGACGGAACCCTCGCTTGACGCGCTTGAAACCGGTCTGCTGGACTGCTACATGAACCTAAGATAAAATATTTCATATCAATATATATTATTTAAACAATAATCTTATACAAATTTATACACATATTAAGAATGTAGATCTAACGTGTCTGTACTTTTTCGATTTTTGTGTAAAATAATATTGCATTTGTCTACGAATATAAGTAATAAAATACATCTCAATCAATTTTTTCTGTCTGTTTGATTGAACACGCATCGCTGCTACAGTACTGCTGTACTGCTGATGATAAAACCATCTCAAGAAAATTATAAAGCATATCGTCGTGTCACACTTAGTCTTCTCACTTAGGTACGAAAGAAAAGTAGATAAGTAAATTAAATGGACTTAATACATTCAGATAATTTTATTAGTCACTGTTTTTTACATTAGGTTCCACGCGGACGGAGCTGCGGAGTAAAATAATAAAGGTCTGTTATTTTGCGTGCACAACGAAAAAACTACTAAATAGATTTTGTTGTGTTTATCCAAAAATATTTTGTGCACCCTGCTGAATAACGAACGAGGCAATGGCGAAAGCGGGGTGGTAGGGTTTTACAGCCTGACTGGGTCGCAACCACCGTGTATGTGGCGAAAAAGCCCGTCATAGTGATTCGTTTCTGCGGGTCGCGTTTCGGGATCAGCCTGTGCATATCCAGTTTTTCGCAGGCCGGTATGACAGCGGTGACCGGCGATGGACAGTGTATTACTCGGTGGTCGCCATTGTTTTTGGATTGTACTGTGCTTACCATCAGGCACAGTGCCGTCAAATTGCCGTGCTACGATAAAAAAAAATACTGAACCATAATTTATAATTAGTTACTTTGTATCTAATTTTTAATTAATGAATATTTCTCCTAAAATATTAAATGAAAGGTTTTTATTTTCTTTTTATATTTTAGGGGGCAAACGAACAAGCGGATGACCTGATGGTAAGTGATCACCACCGTCCATAGACACTAACAACACCAGGGGAGTCGCAAGTGCGTTGCGGCCTTTCATTTAATTACTCGCTTTACGTTAACAAAGTTTGATCCTGATAGATGTCCCCTGACCGTAGTTTTTTTTTTTCTTCCCTATCAACCGACAAGAGAATACAACAAGAATCTCATACTAGAAGCTACATATGATGCCGAGTAATAGAGAACTTTTAGATAATGAAGTAAAACATTCTACTGTAGTCATTTACACAAAACAGTAAGTAGAATTCTTAAATCTGTACTTATTACGTTAGCTGCACGTAAGTGTACTGAATAACCTAATCCTTTGTGATAGAATTCTACCTAAATTCTAAGTAATCCCCTAAATACTAATAATGTCACATAGAAAACAAAAGGTCTAGTGAGGTCAATAAGATTATTAGATAACGCCCAGAGTCCAGTCCATTATTAAGCATTTGTTATTAATTAAGGTAATGGGAAATATAGCGTAAGAATTCTTTATATGTGAATGGTGTTGGTATGTAGTAATTAACCCAGATCTAATAAATTAGTAAGATGGATTACATTCATTGAATTACGGAAAAGCCCTCATTGGCAGAAATTATTTATAAATGAAAATTATAGCCCTAATCTTTATAAACTTGTGGTCGTCCAGTTTTAGTATTTTGACTATAAAATTTATTACAATTTTTTTTTAAACCACACGTTAATACATAGATTATCTCTATTGAAAACTGTGCAAATATTGTACATTTTAGACGTGATAAAGGTGAAGTATGACGAATATTCAATGGTGGTAGAGCCACGCTGAAACTATTATTGGTTTCAGCATGAATGGGTCGGCTCGCCCGGGGTAGTACCACCCTCTCATAGAAAACCGACGTGAAGTAACAGTGCTTGCATTGTTGCGTTTCGTTCGGTCAGTGAGAGCGCCGGAGACCCATCTCCCCTCCCCTCTCCTCTCTCCTCTCCTTTTCCCTCCCCTAACCCTTCCCTCCGAAAGATGGCAACACACTTACGACTCCTCTGGGGTTGTTAGTGTGCATGGATGGTGGTGATCACTTAACAGCAGGTGACCCACCTGTTCGTTTGCCACCTATGCCATAAAAAAAAAAAAAAAGAATAGGGAATTATAAATACAGTAGAACCTCGATAAGTTAAAATCCAAGGTACAACATAGAATCATATATATTAATACGTGACGCTTAAACTTTGTATCCTTTTTTAACAGAATTGGGCGACCGGATGAACGTGAAATTTGGCATAGTTAAAGTTTATATGGGGAGAAGTGCAGAAAGCTTTTTATTTTATATAAAATGCATTAGAAGTACATTAAATTAATTAAAATATGCATTACTCACACTAATGCTTCAATTTTACACAACATATACACACATGTAAATAAAAAAGGCATTTTGACATCTGTCAATAAAGGACTTCAAAAAAGGTTGTGAAGGAGATTGCTATGCTCGACTGTATGTATTATTTTACTCTTACATTCTAATTACCCTTTTTCATTCTACATTCAACAATGATATTAACCCTAATAAAATTCAAACTTTAAAAAATCAATGAACTATGGTCGAATGTTGACCACTGGGCGCCCATTAGTATTATGTTATTATGTATTAGTAACGTAACAACAATAAAATATACTTTAGTGCCACCTAGTGCCGAGTCACTGTAATATGAATACCATTAAAACTTTATCCGTGAAAACACACTTGAGTGAGCCAACTCGTTGGTGGATAACACTGTTGTCAAGATTTTATTTTTCAATTTATTTTACGTTATTTTTTTGTATTTTTAGATATTTGACAAAAGAAACACTTGTGTTGTTCATATATAGTGGAAATTAAACCTCTCAAAAATAATAAAATATTCATATATACGATTTATGTGAACAATACGTAGTTATAACGTCTTTTTCCAAGGCTTCATAATACGTACACAGTCATGTTATAACACTCGAACCAGAACAGGTATTAGGTAGTACAATACAAGTGCAATGAGAAAGCTGCGAATATTAGAAACACTCTTTCTACTATCGCTGTTTCGGTTCATCGATTTTAAAATCACAAATTAACAAAGTTTGCACTTCAACTAGTAATCTCAAATTTTCAGCCTGTCCGTGACAGCGCAACTTCTGCCCACTAGATTCACTAGCAATGTACAGAGACATCCGTTGGACGTAGAAACTGCTATGACTTATATAAAATATGGCGCTTGTTTATTTTAAAATATAACTATAAACATCTTAAATTTTTTTGTTAATTTTTTCTACACCTATTACATTAAATTCATCAAAAATGGTAGTAAAATATTCACCACAATTATCTATTGATAGAACTAAAATTCATAAGTTTTCCAATAAATTATCTAATTATGAGCCTACCATACTTTGCTACTATACATTTTATTCGACTCATCTTACGAAAGGCTTAGCAAACTGTGCCGGTAACAGCTAACAAACAAAAAAATATAGTTTGTATCTCCCAAGTGAAAAAAAGTTGAGTGGAAACTCCTTACGCTTTACTATGTTATATGTAAACATGACCTTTAATCCTGAATGTATTTGTCGTTCAAACGTGGGTCCATACTTTACTCTTTGTACAATTTACATTTGTTGTCTATACTTAAAAGAGTGTATTCCCAAAGTGTTTCTTATTCCACAATTTTTTTTATATATACAAGGTTTTATATATACCATGTAAATTGTATTTTACAGAGAGATGCCTACCAGTTATAAAGAAGTTGAGGAGCAATAGGTTAGCATGATATATGCATGTCATGACGAGAGATGAAAGCCATGTAACTAGAAAACTTTTTAAGTATGAAGGAAGAAAGAATAGAAGTAAAAGTAGATACTTCTATAGAAGTAGAAAAAAATCTAGAAAGGCATGGTAAAATGTGTGCTTATACTGAAATGATATCTGATAGGGGAGAGTGGAAGAAAATGATGATGATATAAATTCTATTTTCCAATCAAATTCCAATCGATATTATCAAAGTAATTTTTCCAACATTATTAAACCGTTCTCGTTAATTGCGTCGATATTTTATACTGTCGATTAACTACGCCAGGCAAGAGACATTAATTACACTCTAGCAATAATTGATAGATTGTGTCTTAAGTCTTATTCCGTTAATTATTCCATTAATTTATTTATATACTACATTTAATTGAAATCCGTTCAGTCATTCATATGAGTTTAAATTACTTATATTGAATCAAAATGTACTTTTATGTTTATACAAATCAAATTAATTAATAGTTTAAATTTATCGCCCAAAATATGAAGGCAATTGTCTTATTTTGTTTCTCTGTTGATATTATAAATTACTGTTAAGCTTACAGTGTGAATTTTCAAATGAAACTAACTTATTGTCGTTCATTAATCGATATTCGACCATTGTTCGCGACAATTTATTATCGTATTTAATAATGTATATCAATAGTGTATTAGTGGTAATTTTGTTAATATAATTAGTAAATAGTTTTGTCCGCAAATAAATATATCTGGTTGATCGTGTTTTATTTTTACTTTGTAATAGATATAACACATGTAGTATTGGGTATTAAACGCTGTGCATCAATGTTTAAAGTAGTTGTAATTGTTATAGAATTGTTTAATATAGTGCATAGATATTAAGAATATTGTAATATTTCTTGTATCTAAATAGATAGAAAGCGAAAGATGACTCATCGCAATACCGCCCCGCCTGTGTAGTCAGTTAGGACGCGCTCTGACGCTGCGCACGCAGCCAAGGGCTCTGGTTGGCGGAGCGCCGCAGGCATGGGTAAGCGGGGCTTTGTCCCGAAAACGTGCCTCAGATCGAGTAGTCCGGTGAAGCTACTAAGACCTTGTTTGGTCAATAGTGTGTCAGTTCGAAAAAAAAGTGCCTCAAAACGTCCTTAAAAACGGGCGCGGGTGGAATAGATATCCTGTTTTGAATGAGTCTGCATACACGCACATCCTTCGCTGCTTGACTAGTAACAAATCTTTTATTGCGAGTAAATTTCAACGTTCTTCAAGTTCAACTTCGGAATCAGCAAATCATCGCTAAAGTTGTGAGTTACTCGGAGGTTGCTCACACCCATAATGAGGAACACAAACTTTTTTTTTTACGTGGTGAATATATATTGATGATATATTGATTGAGATAATTGAGCATTGACAAATATTGTAGTCGTAAAGGGCGTGAAGTATGATAAACAGAGACATAAATAAAAACATTGACTAGTCGATGGTATAGACAAAAACGTTTTGCAATATTTTTTCATAGATAACACTAAAACTCGACAATACCTACTAAATAAGCTAAAATAAAGAAAACTGGTTGACAAACAGTATAAAGAAAAAGGTATTAAACTGTTTCATACTAACCTATTTATATATAGATGGTCCATCCTGGAGCGATTGCAAATCTACTAGTCAACTGTTATTATAATACTATACTGTTAATATAAGTACATTATAATACAAGCTAGATACGCGGCTGCGCACGTGTTTGTTCAGTTCAGTTACAGTATACTATATATTGTCTTCGTGTTAAAATTCGCACAGATACCAATTTTCGGTTGAACGGTAAGATGATATAAGATAATAAGATATAAGATATGCTGTAATAACACTGTAGAATATTATAGCAAAGTGGATAGCATAAAAACCTTCTCGATAAAAAAAAACACTTTTTTTATGTCATAGGTGGCAAACGAACAGGTTGGTCACCTGATGTTAAGTGATCACCACCGTCCATGGACACTAACAACACCAGTGGAGTCGCAAATGCGTTGCCACCCTTTGGGGGGAAGGGTTAGAGGAGGGAGAGGAAAGAGGAGAGGGGAGAGGGAAGGGGAGGTGGGCCTATGGGCCTCTCACTGACCGAACGAAACGCAACGATGAAGCACTGTTACTTCACGTCAGTTTTCTATCAGAGGGTGGTAGTACCCCGGACGAGCCGACCCATTCATGCTGAAACCAATAATAGCTTCAGCGTGGCTCTACCACCATCAAAAAACTTTCATGGTGATCAATCAAACATATATAAATAAACATGTATTGTTATATTTATATACCTATATAGAGACAAGGATAAAACATTTCGGTACCCTTTTCTCCCGTTTGTCAACCGATTTTCTGTTTACTTTTTTATTTGTAGTTAACGATGAGCTTTAGCGTTATCAGTATAAATAATTTAGTATAAAGCTTGTGTTTTTTTTCTAACCACTGACGACTCGAAGATTTTACTTATAAGTCTCTATTCGTCATAATTCACCATCCCTATGTTATAGTCTAAAGTATTTGTACACTCTTTGCAGAAAAAAACCAATAATATTGAAACTTCACCAATTAATGAACTGCGGTCGAAACTCGAACACTACACTACCACTAATATACATAAATTGACACTGAGTGACTATAAATAGTAAACCGACACCGTTACACGAATGTTATTACTCCCAGAGGCATTCTTAGATTTATCGTCAAAATGAGTAAAACTTTGATAACAAAGTTATTACAACCGAAGAAAGACGGTGATTATCAAGAGAAAAATCTAATATTCAGATCAGCAGCGATCGTAGTCAAGACAGTATTTAAATATCATGACACAAATTGTACCAATTTAATACATAGGTTATTTCAAACGCAATTTATTGGTAGAACACATTACAATAGATAATTATGTATGTGCTGTCAGACACGAGTTTCTAACTATCTCAAATGTAATTAATGTTTACTACATTGGGAGAAGAGAGAACCCGATATTTTAACTAATAGAGAAGACACTTTCTCAAAGCTCTCTAATGAACCCATCTTCGGATTTCACCTAAAACCAGCTTATTCGTCTCCGTGCTCTAATGGGTATACTCCCATTTGAAGTAGTTAATCCCGCGTCTAAATCAAAGTGAAACGTAACACGTAGAGAATTACTTCTAATTACAATTACGTTTTCTTGAACAAAAGAAATAAATGCGATGTTACGAATGAAATAATTATACGTCCAACTTTGCTGTCACGTTAACGTCGGGCTCACGTCAACTGACAGCTGTGGTCTACGCCGCCATTTTAATTTTCTTTTACTTGCTATCAGAAAATATGTATTGTTTATGTGACTATACTTTTGCACATACGGACATTTAATTCCAAACTAGGCATAACTTGCATTAACGTAACTAATTTATAAGTTATCTTATTTGTTTTTAAAAAATACATAAGTCATACGATCAAATCTTGTAACTTTTTAAATAAATATAAAATTGATATTCAAATAAAGACCAATAGATGGCGTCAAATATAAATTTATAGGTAACATACAAAATATAAAATATGTAAGAAATGTAGAGCTATCATTGTTACGGTTTTCATACGGAAATTAACGGCTACCGTAACTGTGTGACCCCATTATAGAATATACCATCGATTTTACCCCCAACCAAGCTATTAGCTGTTGTTTCACGTGAAAAATATTATGTACTATAAAATCATACAATAAACGACGATTTTCGATAAAAAACAAAACAATTTAGTATAACCCATATACCAGTTATTACATAACCTAATATAAAAAGAAAGAGAGATAAATATTAATATTAAAATTAAGCCTCCATTTTCAGCGCAGTTCATTTATTATCCTCATATAATGAAATGGACGTATTAGACGATGATTTAGGGAATGGAAATTTTAGGGATCAGTCAAGTTGGCAGACGGCTCCATTGATTTGAAACGCATTAAATTTTCCATTACAAGTTATATAAATGAAAATCAATTGATCATCATTGATTAATCATTAATCAATCATCAACACTTACTTCCCAAGATAAGCGAGAGTAAAGAAGTTTTACTTTAAAAAATCGAAATAACAATATAGTGTGAAAAAATGGATCACTTCGAAAAGAATGATAGGATGAAACGTTGATATGATTATCTTGGGTTATTTTATCTTCCAATCTCATATCCTATTTCGAATTGTTTATGGTTCAGTATATTTTAATTTTTTCACTAAGCGTTATTATAGTATAGCATTATAATAATAACCTATAGTACTCATTCTACATGATCCATTTCATATTCCAAAAGAACACAGCTATGGCAAGAATGTATAAAAATGAAAAGAATATATGACATGTCAAATCTAAAAAAGTTTTAGCAAAACAACAACAATGTTTCTGTATACGTAAGTCCAAAATCTTCTTACAAGTAAGTCTACCGAGACGGGTGCATATTTTATTATCCATTATTGTTGTCACATAATTTGAATTTTCCATTCGACCTTCTCGATCGTATGAAAACATTTTTGCTATCGCTTCGCACTCGTTAAATACGTAGTTAGGGAATTCTGTTTCAAATTTTAAAACCTCTTTGTGTTTTTTTTATACAGTAGCACGGTAAAATGACTGCACCATGCCTGATGGTAAGCACGGTATAGTCCAAAAACAATGTCGACCACCGTGTGACACACTATCCATCGCTGGTCGCCGCTGTCATGCCGGCCTGCAAAAAGCTAGATATGCACTGGCTGATCTCGAAACGCGACCCGCAGAAGCGAATCACTGTGACGGGCTTTTTCGACGTATACATGGTGGTTGCAACCCAGTCAGGCTGTGAAACCCTACCACTCCGCTTTCGCCATTGCCTCGTTCGTTATTCAGCAGGGTGCACCACCTGCATGTGAGGTTGGCTTGGGTGTCTCTCAAGTCTTATGATGTTATTCGACACCCCTTACACCCCAACACCCCTTACACCCGTGTTTCTTCTGCACACGTTTCTGACTTTGACAATCAATCTTATGTATTTAATATCGTTACAACTATTACCAAGCTCCATTTTACCAAGGATTTTCTTGTATTGACTTCAGTGTTCTGTCAAAATGGTGGCGAGCTTGTTAGAATTTTCTGGGGTGTTTTTGTGGCATCATAGAATTCATGTGCCCAATTATTATTGATTATCCGCTTTACTTCTACACAATAACCATCTTTTATTACGCAAACTGCTACCAATATTACATGATATCGGTTTAAATAACGCAAGATTATGAATAAAAAATAAAAACCAATCTATGACAATCTGTGTTTCCTTCAAAAACTATTAAATAACTGGACAGAACGAGAGCAAGTAAAAGACATAATAATCGTAGTTGAGAAAATTTTTGGAATGGAAATTTAACAACAATATATGATGGTATTAAAGGCGATATAATAAATCAGTACGGTTGTACACACGTATGTAACAACAAAGCCGGAGATAATATCCAATCCTACATAATCCCCAGTCGTGCCCACATAATATATTGTGTCCACTCAATTTTCCATCCGAAACTATTCTGAGCAACATAATAACCGAGGGAATTTACTTACAATGTTTTGATAGAATCTTGCCCGAATAATTTACTTCGAAAAATATCGCTTAAAATAATTATAGTCAGGTCTGAACTATTATTTGATTTATTTATTATTAATGTGGTATATTTTAATAGCATTCAAATATAACCGAGGGAATTTACTTACAATGTTTTGATAGAATCTTGCCCGAATAATTTACTTCGAAAAATATCGCTTAAAATAATTATAGTCAGGTCTAAACTATTATTTGATTTATTTATTACCTATTAATGTAGTATATTTTAATATCATTCAAATAGACATACAAGGTGAGGTAATTAAATAATATCTATTTATTATGTTACTAAATGTTTTATCATCATATATATTAAAACGTGAAGCCTAAACTTTGTATCCCTTTTGTAACGGAATTGGGCGAACGGATGAACGTGAAATTTGGCATAGTTAAAGTTTATATGGAGGAGAAGTGCAGAAAGTGCTATTTATTTTATATAAAATGCATTAGGAGTACATTAAATTAATTAAAATATGCATTACTCACACTAATGCTTCAATTTTACACAACATATACACGCATCTAAATAAAAAAAACATTTGACATCTGTCAATAAAGAACTTCAAAAAAGGTTGTGAAGGAGGTTGCTATGCTCGACTGTATGTATTATTTTACTCTTACGTTCCAATTACCCTATTTCATTCTACATTCTAGAATGATATTATAACATAATACCCTTTGACAAAAGAACCCTAATAAAATTCAAACTTAAAATCAATGAACTATGGTGTAATGTCGACCTCTGGGCGCCCACTAGTATATATAATTATCTATGCGTTACGAATGAGAAGGTAACCACGTATGCGCCCATTTCACTCAATACTGTTACTGCCAATAACAATAACATAAAACATAAAAAATATTTTTATTATTAAATTTAGATTATTATCAGATACAAAATGAACATTTCAAATTACTTTAATAAAAATGAGCATTATATTTAGATAAGGGTGTAAAGAGTAATAATAATCAATTTAATTACTTTATTTCAGATTAAGGTGGCAAAGCGTTCAGCACTATTAGCATGCGTCAGCCATTTTGTGTCCACTACGCTACACATTCGATTACCTAAAAATAAAATTTTCATAGAAATAAGACTTCGTACTTTATCGATTTATGGGCGACCACGTGATGTAATTTGTACATGCTTCTATACTATTTTTCATATCATACGTCTTCTTTAAATATATAATTCTTCTGTTCGTGTGTATTATTTTGTTTATTTTTTTTTGTTTCAGGGGAACAAGAACGATTTAAATTCACAATTGGAACCGGTAGGTGGCGTTGTGATTGACTTTTAGGAGTATTTTATAATCAAGGCAGGACAACATCTGTCCAACCCGCTAGTTTTTGACCGAAGTTGCATGCAAAATATGAAACCAATTTATGAATTGACAATAATGAAGAAATGAAGAAAAAATGTATTATTTAATTTTATTTGCATTTAGTTTCTATTATTGTTTTCATATTTTATGTTATTATAATGGTTTATAGTATCTAATTTTATATTAATACACCGAAAGATACCAACTTTATTCATTTTTAGTCAATGTACACAGATTTCCTTGATACAAAATCCTAAAGACATACAGACGAATTATGTTATGACAGTCACCAACAAAAACCAGTCAGTAACTAACCCGAAGAGTTTCTTCGAAAACAGTGGCACAATAGAATGTATAGTTGGAAGTACTGTGAAATCTCTGAAAACACGAATATTGAAAAAAAAAATACGAAAATTCAGCCGTCGGAAGCAGTCTAATGTTGGCTAGTTTTTTGTTATCTAAAAATGACAACATAGCAAGTAAACCATATATCTTGAAGAACTTGGTTTTTTAACCGGAACGGTAGTGCCGCTCAAACAGAAACAATAAATATCCTACCAAAGCTAAAGCCTAAAGAAAATTTGTGAAGCTAAAAGATCGTATCAGACTTCGTAATTATATTTAATAATCATAAACATATAGAGGTACAACAAAATAATCCCAAGGAGGGTTGATGTGAGGCAGGCGGCCGATCGTAAAAATTAAGCCAAATCATACATCACATGACAAACATTGTACCGACTCTACTCAGGTGGGATAACGGTAAGAAGAAGAAGAAATGAAGAAAAAAAAAGAAAAGAAGAAAACGATGAAATTCAACAGCTATATCTGGAAACTAAAAAACATTTTGTTACCATGTGTACTTAAGCAAACACTTGGAATGATCGATCGATCACATAATAAAACGTGATTACTTGATTATTCGCACGTGGAAATCGTTACATATATATTATATAAACGATCGATACGATAAAGGCGAAGTTAATAAACTTTATATATCATGTGGTAGGGACGTGGACGTAGAGGTTCGTAAAGTTATTGACGGTTTGAACGTTCAAACTTTGCGGTTCAGACACTTCAAATTCTCTGGAGTTGTTCGAGTGGTTCACGTTTGTCGGTAAAACTTTGGCATTCTCTCAAGGTTTATAACAGCTCATGTAAAATATATATCCGATTATATTCGCACAGGAAGTAAAATATATGTGTGTATATAATCTAAATCTACTAATATTCTAAAGCTGAATAGTTTGTTTGCTTGAACGCGCTAATCTCAGGAACTACTGGTCCGATTTGAAAAAGTGTGTGATAGCTTTCAGTATTAGATAGCTAACTTATCGAGGATATATATAGGCCATATATATATATATAGGCTATATATCATCACGCTATGGCCAATAGGAGCGGAACACCAAAAGAATGTTTCAAAGTCGGGGTTAACGTACGTATTTAAAAAAAATATTTTCACCTTCTACGTACACGAAGTCGCGAGTTAAAGATAGCGTTAGCCCAAAGTAACTATTCCAAGCGGACGAAGTCGCGGGCTGACGCTAGTATTACATACAGAAAGTTTTTTATTGTAGCACGACAAAGTGACTACACTATGCCTGATGGTAAGCACAGTACAATCTGAAAATAACGGCGACCACCGAGAAACGAACTATCCATCGCCAGTTGACGCTGTCATGCCGGCCTACGTAAATGTCTTACGCTTGAAGAACTCATATCATTGGAAGGACGGGAACAGATTGGCCGGGAGGTTGTTCCACAGCTTCATGGTGCAGCAACGATAAGACGTTGCGAATGTTTTAGTTCTTACCCACATAGAATTTATGGCAAACCGGTGGCTTTAATATTTTTTAACTATGTTTACCTACGTCATCCAGTTCTATAGTGGTATTTCCATTAAGTTGCTTCATTAATTTATAAAAGTCTTGATTAATATTACACTTCAAAATCCAGATATACGTCGATAGAACAAAGCTATGTAAAAAATAACCTGTATAATGAATAACGAAACTTTTAAAATGAAATAATTTAATTATAGCACTTAGAGGAGTGTAGCCTAAAGCAAGTTTAATTTTTGTATCAATATAATAATTCATCTCATTTTATTTTGTAGAAGAGTTGTAGGTGGTAGAGCCATGCTGAAGCATTACTTGTATTCAGCATGTATGGGTCGGCTCGCCCGGGGTAGTAGGTACCACCCTCTCACAGAAAACCGACGTGAAGTAACAGTGCTTGCATTGTTGCGTTTCGTGCGGTCAGTGAGAGCGCCGGAGGCCAACCTCCCCTCCCTCCTCCAACCCCCATCCCCACTCCTTCCCCTCCTCCCGCCCCAAAAACACAGGCTGGCAACGCACTT
>MU161511.1:5097-22569 GCA_015888305.1 Antheraea pernyi | reverse complement strand
ACAATACAAAATTGATCATTCCAAGTTTCAGGCTCACTAAGACCAATAAATTTTTTTTAGATGATGTCACGTATTATAAAAATACGTCCCAAAGCACATTACTGATTTACTGGATAGCAAATTCAAGCAGCATGCCAAGCAGGTTTTAATGTCTAATAGCTTATTTATCATAGGGTGGATCGATATGTGAACGTTGGGTACCTCTGGATATTATGCCAATCTCCGTGCATTCGCCAAAAATGAATGCAACTATCTATGTTTGTAGAAAACCGTATCATGAAGTGATAAACCAGATGGAGTTTCTTGCCGGTTCTTCTCCATGACTGGGTTCTTTTCCAAACCGGTGCTAGCTTTGACGTTCATATGCGCCTTCTCGGGGCGTAAATTGAACAAAGTATTCTTGATTTTGATGTTGTTCACTTTGTACTGTCAGAAATTTACCATGTAAGTTGCCTACGGGTATCTCTAGTTTATACAGAGTACGTTACCGTGTCGATGAATAAAAAAAGTTTAAGAACCGCTGTTCTACTCTGTGGATGAGTCGGATGCCGTGCGAGTGACGTCATCTCGGCAAGGACGTTGTTATGTAATGAGTGATGTTTGACGGACTCTTGGATAATACGTACACGTCACGCGAGAAATGTATAGTGGACTCGATTTAGTCACGATACACCGGACAAGTAACGAGTGCGATAACAGGAATAGAACTCGAGTTTGTTTTTGTACCTCATTACCATTGTATCCATGTATATTATTATTTTTATACTTTATAAGTTTCAGAGTTTAACAACAATCTTATGTAAAGTTAAATGGCGATGTGGTCTAAGTTGGTAAACACGCCGACCCTAGAGTGGACAGGCTTTCAAGTGGAGCTATCGGAACACACCAACCACTTACCCCCAAAGGGTGGCAACGCACTTGCGACTCCTCTCGTGTTGTTAGTGTCCATGGACGTTGGTTACAGCAGCTTAACAGCAGGTGACCCACATGTTCGTTTGCCACATATGACATAAAAAAAACCACTACTATGTTATAATTTCATCAACATGTTCCCCTTCAGCGAAGGCTCCAACTCAGTTGCTAGGATTCGAACCCATGACGCTGTGACTCCGAACACGCTATCAATTGATTCATCACATATTTCTCTGAACATCAATAACTCTGCCCTCCTTAAAGTTATATTTTTGTTCAATAAATAGCATATCTGAATGAAGAGCACAAAGGTTTGTATTTCTGTCTTTAGAAAAGTTGATTTTATTCAGTACTATTTTTATTGTTTAAACCCACTTGGTCGCAATTGAAAAAATAAATAATAGTTAAAAAACACGCTTTCATAAAAAATCCAACTAAATGGATTTTTTATGAAAGCGTGTTTTTTTAGTTTTTTAAACTATTATTTATTTTTAATTTTATTAAGTTAAATTTTTTTTTAACTTTTTTATTCGGAGTATTGCATTGTCATCGACCTTTGACAGGTGTGCAAAGTTTGAATTAAATCTGATCGTTCAAAGTAGGACAAAATCGAGCTCAAAGGGGTCGGTTACATACATACATACAGGTGTAGCTAATAAAAGCGTGATAAAAAAGCGCTGAGGTCACTTGCACTGGAGCACATGCTGATTTGTGCGTCATTGGCGCAATACCATGGCATCATTTTAATATCTTCTATCGTTTAATTTTATTTCATAATTTCTTTTCTGTTATTTCATATCTTTTGTAATAGAAACTCGTTTCTTATTAATACTAGTTAATCTTAAATACATCGAGAGAAAATATTAAAATGCTCCGATTGATTTTTTAAATATTATGGATCAGTCAGTGTATAAAAACTGGAAATGTTAAAAAAATTAAACATGTTATATGAACGATGGAAAATCGATTTAGCACATTTTGAAATGTAACGACTGATCTATCAAAAAATGTCTAAAGATGCTTATTGCAGTAACGTAAATAGACTGCGACTAGATTACATTGAATACACCTATAAATAGGCTTAGACATTGACATTAAAGATACATTCAATATATCACTTTAATTATTACGTGACACTGGCAAATACTTGTGCGACGGCAATCGAAGAAAAATAACAAAGCGAGACTGTGTTCAACACAAGTGTTACATGCAAAAATTGTACACGTAATCAGGAAGGTCTAATTGATTCCGCAGACAATCGACAACTCGCCAAATTTGCTTTCAACACGAAACGACACGAATTGCGGGTTACAACGCAAAAAAAAAACTGACACAAAACGTATAACAATATTGAGGAAGTCGAGAAAGTTATATTACAAGAATACATTAATTTAACTTAAAAAAATTCTGGTCAACTGTTTACGTAAAACTATAATAAAAATTAACTTTATACTTACACTTTCAATAAAAATAAATAATTACATAAATTGTGAGAATTATGTAAATGTCGTTATCCGATTTTTTTTATGAGAATTTCACATAATGTAGGTCCCCATTCAATAATAATGCAGACATTACTTTTTTACTTTTGCATCTCGAGTTCGATATAAAGAGTGGCAAATATTTAAATGACATAAATTTAAATTCTCTAGGCTTTAACGTTTCTCACAAATATAGGACACAGAATATAATCTATCATCATCATCATCAGAAGTACTACAGTTTCCGATAGACTGATCTAGTCTCTCTTTCTAACATCGCATACTAATCATTTTTACAAGCAAGTTGCCGTCCAACCATCTTAGTTTAGATCTGTTTTGAGTTCCATGTCCATAATATTTCCCCTCCAAAAGTCCTTTGGATATTCTGGTATATTCGATCCTCAAGACATATCCTGGTCACACCAAGTGACCAGATTTACATAACTTATTTAATATCGGTAATATTTTATTATTAAAACAACTTCAAAGAATCTAGTATAAAGTTAAAACTTATAATAAACCCGAGCTAGGATAATATTCGCAATTTTGTAACAGGACCATAATAAATGCAAGCGTCGGTATTCAACGTTTTCAGAAGAACACCAATTAGACGACATTCATGCCCCATTTTTAATAACAAAAAAAAATGTCTGTAAAATTTGATTGAGACGTAGAGTTTGTAGGAGATAATTTTGTAGGTGGTAGAGCCATGCTGAAGCTTATTGGTTTACGCTTGAATGGGTCGGCTCGCCCAGGGTAGTACCACTCTCTCATAGAAAACCGACGTCAAGTAACAGTGCTTGCATTGTTACATTTTGTTCGGTCAGTGAGAGTGCCGGAGGCTCACTTCCCTTTCCCCCCTCCCCGTGACCCTTCTCTACCATCCCCCAAACACAGGCTGGCAACACACTTGCGACTCTCCTGATGATTTTGTGTTTATTGACGGTGGTTATCACTTTACATCAGGTGACCCGACTGTTCGTTTGCGTCCTACGATATAAAAAAATATAAAAATATACTGTAACTTATGACATGCGTTCAAAAAACATTTTTACTCATAGATAGCTACTTTAAGGCTTATGATTATGTTGTATAGTTTTTAATTTTTATATAGTAAATATACATAACCTAGTACTACTTACTACCACACTATTTTCACTTCTCAGAATCGGATTTGTATGGAAAAGGCTCGTCCATTTTTGGTTATCAATCCACTCCCTAGATGGCACTGTTATATAATTTTTTTGGTAAGTTTGATAACAAAAGATGGTGGATGACAATTAATTTTGACATTTCAAACTGACAATTTTCAACATTTTTTTGGCAAGTTTGATAACAAAAGATGGTGGATGACAATTAATTTTGACATTTCAAACTGACAATTTTCAACTATTTGTTTTCATTCTCTTTGTTTACGTATTTGTTACGAGAGTGTGCTCCCTTAAATTTTCTTGTCTCCCACAAACAATTTTATCTATGTCCGGATCTACTTATAACATTGACTCCTGCATATACATACTTGGATTTAGATATGCCTTACGATGAATATATTCATTACAAATAAAAATGATCAAAAACTTGTATACGATTTACACAGTACCGCTGTATGCATATACATATGTACATTTATAACCAACAATGTTAGTTCGATAGTCATATTATAGAGGCGCTGATTGGAAAGAACGAGTGCGACCTCTATTTATATAACGTACTCTGTGCTTACTACGGTCTTCAATACTCCTATCGCATGAGTCGACGTCTCGCAATGAGAAATTTGTCACTAAACAAAGGCAAAGTCAGTAAACAGTTATTTCTCATATATTTGGCAATCGACCTTATTTATTTGTGCTTAGTAGCTACGACGAGCTTTATTAATGTGCTTAGTGTTATTAGTGTTTTTTCAAGGTTTCCTTATTCGTCATACTTTACGCTTACAATGTTCAATATTTGTATATTTACCGATGACGAAAAATTTGAAAAGAAATAAAGATCTATGTAATAGACGAAAATAGAATAATTAAGTAACCTTTTCTCCTCTGCTTGTGAAGATTTATTAGTGTTATCAATTTAAAAAAAAATTGGAAATATTATTTTCAAACCATCGACGAATCGAAGCTTTTAAAAACTTTATTCAGCATACTGCATACTCCTTACACCTACAATTTTTATTATTGCCAGATTTCGTCCACTTGACAAACATGGGTTATAAATAAAATCATGGATAGCATAATGTTCATAAACCAAAGTGTATTATTGTCCATTGGCCACGATTTCGTTTCTAATTTCCACTGTAACATTGACGCAAACACTGTCTTTAAGTGGTGAAAGTAATCGCGCGGTGAGTCCGCTGTACCCGGGTGGCTCACTGCTCTCCGCTGAATGCGTCGTTTGCATTAATTGTAATCTTTTTTTTTTTTTTTATGTCATAGGTGGCAAACGAACATGTGGGTCACCTGCTGTTAAGTGATCACCACCATCCATGGACACTAACAACCCCAGAGGAGTCGCAAGTGCGTTGCCATCTTTCGGAGGGAAAGGTTAAGGGAGGGAAAGGGAGAGGAGAGAGGAGAGGGGAGGGGAGATGGGTCTCCGGCGCTCTCACTGACCGAGCGAAACGCAACAATGCAAGCACTGTTACTTCACGTCGGTTTTCTATGAGAGGGTGGTACTACCCCGGGCGAGCCGACCCATTCATGCTGAAATCAATAATAGTTTCAGTGTGGCTCTACCACCATCGACACATGCCTCATACATGAATCATACCTACCTACTTTATATTATGTCAACACGTTATTCATTTATTGGATCGTCTCTTAGCATGCGAGTAGAGAATTCTAAAATATAGCAATTCGGAAAATGCTAAAAAGATGATGCAATCCTGAATTAACAATCGAAAGATCTAGAATTTGTTGTAGTCGTCATCTTTATCATACCGGCTCGGAAGTCTCTCGGTAGATAATTACTCACGGGTTTATTCATAAACAGTAACATAGAACACATTAAAAGAACGTCATAGTGGCAGGTTTATCACAGTAGCTATGCATGATGGTAGTACCTTAACACATTCAGGGAACGTACTGTTAGGATTTTCGCAGACTGTTGTTGGAGTGCGAGTCATCCAAAAATACGTCTTTAATAGATTATTGCTAGAGATGGCAAGGTATAAATACGTTATAATAACGTAATGTATAAATATTAAGTTAATATTGCATTTATACCTTTGACCTGTTTTAAAGTTTAAAGTCTGCAACTCATGGGGAAATTCAGTTTAAAATATCAGATATATAAGAATCCTGTGTCATTATGTTCGTCCACGATGAACTCGAAACGTATATTTATATATATAGTTTGGTTCACCTTGAGGGATAGGATTTTATATTTCGATCAATGGCTTCAATATGTTTTAATTACAAATTAAATTATGGTCAATATTGATTATTGTAATTGTACATTTCATCAGTCACGAACAGATGGCGCTTTATATTAGTGTGTTGAGAGAAAACTGAATGACCGCCTGTTATAGATATCTCATAGATGACGGCACGTTTTAATTATTTTTTAACTCCATTTTATTATACGGTGCACGTGCTTTATTCAATTATACATGCAATAACTGAACCTTAACAGCGAGTGACCCGGTCAGGTTTATAAAAATGTATCATTTTCTATACATATAAAAAGAATGCAAATTTAACGTGTACTTTTTAGATTTTTGTAAAAAAAATGTTGCAGGTACCTAGGATTAAGTAATACATTTTAATTTTTCGAACTGTCTGTGTGTTTGTATCAGCAAGTGTCACTGCTAAACTAAAACTTCTTCAAGAACTTTGAGTAACATTTAGTCCTTGTTTCATTAGAATCGGTTCGATCTATCAAAAGTTATTGTACTTTTAAAGACGACGCGAATTAAGTATGAGAGAAAAATTGATAACTAAATTGACTTAATACATTCAGATGATTTATTAATCGCTGTTTTTTTTATTACGATAAGTATTCACGCGGTTTACAAAATTTGTACAAACAACAAACAACAGGACGAGGTAATAGGAAACGTGTTAAAAGAATAGTAGAAAAATACCTGGACCCTCCTATCGTCATCCTTGGCGCGCTGGTCAGCTTGCCGTTTCCGGCGGTCCTCGTCGCGTTTCTCGCGTTGCGCCTGCGCAGCGGCCGCGTGCGCTCTCAACTCGTCCAAACGCTTCCTCTGTTCTGCTTCGCGCCTCTCTCGGGCCAGTCTCGATCGGTCTAGGGCTTCTGCGCATACAGAAATATCAGATAAAGTTAATTAAGCATTTATGCTTACTACATATTATAAAACAAAGTGCTCTGCCACGTCTGTCTGTTTGTTCACGACAAACTCAAAAACTACTCAACGGATTTTCATGTGGTTTTCACCAGTAGATAAAGTGATTCGTAAGGAAGGTTTAGGTATATAATTTGTCAAGGTCTTTTTATTATCAGTGCGGGACAACGTCCACCGTTCCCGCTAGTCTATACCTACATGTATATAGGAGGTGGGAAAACAGTTAAGAACATCTCCCTCCTCTGTTTCTGAGACGATTGTCTTAATCTTTTGTTTTGTAACTATTGACAAGCTTTAATGTTATCAATAAAAAATGGAAAAAGATTTTTTCTCTATGGTCGAAGTTCAACCACAGAATGCACACAAGTTATATTAATTAAAATCATTTTTTTAAACTTTATCGGTGTTATTACAAAATAATTAAATACGTATTGAACCCTGGCTTTAAAAAGGTCTCGTATTAACGGCACCGTGGTCGCTGAATGTTCGCCATCTTGCTATTTTGTCTCGCTTTGGTTACGTTAGGCTAGACTGTCGTACTGTGAAGATGTGGAATAGCCTCCCAGCCAGTGTGTTCCCTTCCTCTTATGACATGGGGTCCTTCAAACGAGGCGTGAAGAGGCACATGTGCAGGTCGGCATGATAGCGACGACTGCCGTTGTTATTTAACACCGACGGTCACCGTTACTTATGGACTGTACTGTACTTTCCATCAGGTACCGTACAGTCACTTTGCCTAACAAGTTAAAAAAAAAAAAAAAGACTTGTGAAATAGGATAACGCGAACTTACCTCGGGCGAGCGCGGTGCATTTATTAGGAAACTTTTGTAAACCAAGTATTTAATACGTATTTAACTTTTTGTAATCACACGGTATGGGTTTAAAATGTTTAACCATAAACACACATGATGGTTAAATAAGGATGTAGTCTGAAATGGTGACACCCTAAACCTAGAGGACTGCAAAACAGCAGCCGGTACACACCAACAGGTGCTTGGCGATAGATTTTAAATTTGAAAATGGTAGCTAGCTAGATGGCTTTAGAAAAAGGCCAACCATCATGCTATGGTTTTATCAAAATATTTTGCCTTCACCGAAAGAATTGGTTCAATGGACTCCAACCTCAGTAGCTACCATAGCTTCCATTATCAATTTCAGCTACGGCGTATTCTACTTAAATGACAATAAATCCGGTTCGGTTTTACTCAAACGTATCACAAATAAACGATTTGATTTCTTCGCCAAAACCGACTTTGAATTTTTTCATAAATCTGACAAATATAAGAATTAATTTCACGAGATACGTATCACGTGATATTTATCAAAATAATAAATTAATAAAAAAATTAAGGTAGCAAAATTTCCTTTTCAACTCGTTATAGCCTTTTTTTTTGTGGGTTTATTACCCCACCTTCCTTGGTGCTTAGGTAACACTTAAACGGCCTCTAATACGTTTCTAATCGATCTTAACGATGCCAAGTCTCAAGCTATGAGAAGTATAGGATTCATATAACTGAGACGTAATAAAAGATTAAGTACTTTCTGTTAAGCAGATTCTGATATGCTTATTACGGTACATTATAAAATCAATTAAAACATTGAGGATAAAACTGTCTGGCGATAATTCCGGCCTGCAAGGTGATATTATGAGCGCAGACTACGTTACTACGTTAGAAAATAATGATAAGGTAAATGATGTGACTCAAGTAAAGACCAGTATTTACAACACTATCGCTTAAAATTACCGATAAGCGTAGTTTATATGGTTCTTTTTTTATTTCAATCAAGTCTCACAGAAGGATTATTAAAAATGATTGTTTAGTAATACAAGTAGATACTAGTTCGGCAAAATCACTGCACAATACCTAATGGAAAGTACGGTACAGTCCAAAACTAACAGTGACTGTCGTCGTCATTATGGCGGCCTGCAAAAGTGCCTCTTCCCGTCTCGTTTGAAGGACCCGATAACCTTTTTCAGTACGTCGCTAGCAAATATGTGTGTTAAATTTAGCATAGTTACAGTTCACACCGCGAAGGAGTGCAAAAAGATAATTCAATTTATGTAGAACACGTGTTACAATTACATTAAAATAAAACAAGGTAAAATATTAATTGTTTACATTCGTTCTGAATGGTCAAATACATATGTATGTGGGCAAACAGACGTTCTGAGATTATCACTAAAAGAGCTATATATAATACTAACTTTTGTTTGCGTATTCGCTCGCATTAATTTCGATTTCATCTACCTCTTGGGAACAGTACATTTTTCCGAATAAAAGTTATTCCATTTTCTGTACCACTACTAATAAGCGTGCAGAAATTCAACATCGGTTAATTACTTAAGGCATAAAGGTGTAAGAAACAAACTCCTTTTCGTATTTATAATATTTGTAAGGATATATTTCAGTTATATAATGTTGTATTATATAGATATTAACATCTGGACTATCCAAAATCCAAAACAATAAGAGTTTAAGCTCCATAAAACGAATGTAGACTTAATGATTCCCTGGTCAACGGACTGTTGGTACAATAAAAAAAATCGTATTTATTACATTTTAAAAACTTGAACAACAACAAATTTATAATGTAAATAAATATTTAAAAACACGGTCCTCCATTTTGAGATCAGAGTTTTAAAAAATCCGACAAGGGGTTAATATAAAATTCTGTCAATCAATAAATTCCTAAGATTCATTTTACTAGGACATAGGACTCTAAAAAACATATCCGTGGATGTCAGATCTACTTTAACAAAGCAACAATATGAAACAAGTCTCAATAGAACTATGACCTAATTAACTTGAAACATATAACCACGGCACACTCCAATCAATAAACGAATATACGCTCATAATATTTGATATGTGGAATGTTCAATCGCTGGAAGATTTTAGTGAAATGAAATTTCATAATATATTTCTTTCTCGGGTAAGACCATCCAATATTCTACGATCCACGAACAGCACGAACGTTTATGGAAAATCCATCACACAAATGGGAAGAACCCCCCAAAAACCAGCTTATACATTGTTTAATGTATATAATATAATAACGCTGTTGTTATTTGCAATTTTTAAAAACGACGCAATAGTGATATTAATATTCTTTATTCGTATCGTGATTTTCAGTAAAACCTAGAAGTGGTCTTTCTTTCACACCTATCGATTATTGCATAAAGCTTGCTTCTTCGCACGTTACGATAATCTATACTAATATTATAAAGATGGAGGGTTTGTTTGTTTGGTTGAATGCCGATTTGATAAATTATTTCATTGTTAGATAGCTTATTTTCTTAAGTCAATAGGAGCTCCACCAATGAAGAATGTTTCAAAATCGTTTTTTTTCTTTTTGAGAGTTTCCGCTGTGTGTTAGCGTCAACCCAAAGTAAGTCTACGAGGGCGAAGTCGCGGACAGAGCCTAGTCCAATATAAATAGATTCAATGGAGTATGAAGAGCTAATTATTCGTCTTAGTAGTTAATTAAAGACTTATTTCGACCAGGCTCTACAGATTTTTCAGACCAATTAGCAAAAATTAACACACGGCTCGCAAGAACAATGGCGCAAATCAAAATCTGTTTGTCTTTGCGGGTTGGAATTCAACACGGATCTTAAAACTTTCTACCAATCGATTTAAAAAAAAAAACAACGAATGAGGTATCAAAAACGCCCGATATGATCCACTTTTACCTACTCGACAATAAATATAAATGGGTTTTTTGTCGCAGTCAACTCTGTTGTTGCTCGAATTTGCAATGAAGCGAGGTTTTTCTGCTAAAACAAAAAAAAAAACAACCTTATTCAAGAAACTAATTGGCATAACAGTTCGATGGACTTCTGCGTCAAGGTTTTTAAGTCTAAATCCTATGCCAACTAGGTTATTTAAAAATACTATTTCGCAGGCCGGCATGACAGCGGCGACCGACGATGTGTTTGTCACTCGGTGGTCGCCATTGTTTTTAGATTGTACTATGCTCACCATCAGGCGTAGTGCAGTCATTTTGCCGTGCTACAATAAAAAAAATAAAAAAAACTAAATACCTATTATTCTATTTTAAATTTACAATATGTTTTACCGCATAATTTCATTTACCAGTTCGATACAGAAACGGATCTATACTTTATCTCTGTCTAAATTAGATAATTATTGGATTCATTAACACCCAGTAACACACACAGTAAACCATCAAAACCATGTAACTAGAAAAGTGTTGGGTATGTTTGTGGACGGATATACGAGTAGAGGAAGACCGAAAAAGGTATGGATGGATGCGTGAATAATTACATGTGCGTAAAAGGTGTGAATACTGAGATGACATTTGACAGGAGAGAGTGGAAAAAGAAAACATGTTGTGCCGACCCTACTTCGGTGGGATAAGGGTAATGATAATAATGATGACAGTGACGTATACAGAAAAGAACATACGTTTCATTTTATACTGAAAAAAGTACTGTTTCCGTGTGATACATCGAGTCTATATACGAGCGAAGGCGCGGGTAAAACCTAGTTAAATAGAAATCAACCCGTATCTCCCCAAACAATTATTGTTTCCAATTTTTTTCATACTTCATAGGTTTTTAATGGTGGTAGAGCCACGCTGAAACTATTACTGGTTTCAACATGAATGCGTCGTACCACCCTCTCATAGAAAACCGACGTGAAGTAACAGTGCTTGCATTGTTGCGTTTCGTTCGGTCAGTGAGAGCGCCGGAGGCCCACATCCCCTCCCCTCTCCTCTCCCTCTTCCTCCCCTAACCCTTCCCCCCAAAAGGTGGCAACGCACTTGCAACTCCTCTGGTGTTGATAGTGTCCATGGACGGTGGTGATCACTTAACATGAGGTGACCCACATGTTCGTTTGCCACCAATGGCATAAAAAAAAAGGTTTATACAGTGACACGTTAATCTTACAGGAGAACTGGGTTTCTAATAAAGCCGCTAGAACACATAACTGCTTGGTTGTTATATTTACAATATGAGGGTGGTACCCAATCAGACGCTATCAACATGGTTAATTCGCAATCTCCTTTACTGAAAGCTCCAAGTCACTGCTCGACGCAGTATCCAAATTTGCTTCACTCTGTATTTAGTCCGCGTCGAAAACTTTTTGGTTGCAAATTTTCCTTCATAACACACTTAAATATACACGAATAACACTACCGTATCTATTTCTATAAATACTGTTAGTGTTTGTACAAATAACAGATATTTTAGTTATAAATATATACATTTTACATAACGCTGTTGTCATTTACCTGCTACCTATCGTTACTCAATGTACTGTTTTACATTGCATTTGCTTCCTCTTAATTGAATACTAATAAAGAATCAATATTCGTCTCTTTCATCATTTCTATTTCTCTCTCGTTCTCTTTATTTCTCTTCGGTTTTTTCTGTCTGTCTGTCTGTTCGCGATAAACTCAAAAACTACTGAACGGATTTTCACGCGTAGATAAAGTGATTCATGAGGAAGGTTTAGGTACATAATTTGTCAAGGTTTTTTTATTACTAACGCGGTATAACATCCGACGGGCCTACTAGTAAACAGTAATTTAAAATAATTGTAGTATTTCTGGAAAGCAAGTACATTCTCATAGTATGTACTTGATTATCTAGAAAGTACCATCGTATCTGACAACCAATGTAACAATAGCTATCTAAATCCCATTTACGACAGCGTAGATTAACGCGCAAATATTATACTAATATGTCGGCGTCGAGTGGGCGTATTTGTGAAATGGTACGCCATTGACTCACCACGCATCAGGCCGTTAGTCAAATCTATGATATAGCTCATTGGTATTATTAAATTAATAGTGCCATTTTACATACCACGTTTTTAAAATGAGCTAAAAACCTCATACGGTTTAAAAAGCACATAGATATTTCTAAAATCTTACACGTTGTCTTACTAGCTATTGCTTACGGCTTCACTCGTGATAAATGTACCCTACATCCATGTCTGTACCCCTGAAAGAGTGCATTCGAAATATCATAATGATTGATTACTTAATTTCATAATGATAGTTAAGTCGTCAAAGCGTTAAGCAAAGAAACAGTCACTTTAGCGTTTATAATATTACTAGCGGGCCCGGCAAACGTTGTCCCGCCCTGATTTAAAAAAAATCCTTGAAAAATTATATACTAAAACGTTCCTCATCAATCACTCTATCCACCGGTAAAAACCGCATGAAAATCCGTTCGGTAGTTTTTGAGTTTATCGCGAACAGACAGACAGACAGACGCGGTAGGGGACTTTGTTTTATACTATGTAATTAAAGTACTCCAAAACGTGATAACAAATGCAGAACAATTCGAAATGAGGGAATAATTTGCCATAAGTCAGATAGATGTGAACTAAAAAACATTCAGAGAACAATATTACTATAGGCACTAGGTATCGAGAACAGAAATGGAATGTCTTACGTAACATCTGACAATGTTTACATTCGTAAGTGTCTATCGATTCTACTGGGCTTATCGTATCATGTCATGAGATTAAGTGTACGCAGCTACGCCGATGGTGTCACGCAGGCCATTTCTATAGAAATTATATCTTCATCCTTTAATTTACCAAAAATTTTGGTGAAAGAAAACATGGCAACACAACTATAAGACGACGGTAGGACATTTCCAAATGTCCACGTGTCTCTCTGCCATCCTGAAGTTACAACTATACGTTAAGGTTGAATTTGCAAAATCATAAGTTTATCGTATAACTATAACTACGTATGTATATTGGGGAGTTTTTGCGGCCGGTTTTAATCGCTACTTTTATTCGAGATGTGGGTTGGGTTTTTATATGTCAATGCATGCACCACACTATTTTCATTTAAAATGTAACATGTTTAAAACTATTTAAATTCCACGATCAGTAATTATCAGGTCTACATATTAGAGGTTCGAACTCACTGTAGTAATTCATTTATAATTTTCATTTTTAAAACGTAGTATTTTAAAATAATATAAAAAGTATTTTTTGTTTTTCGGTTTTAGTACACGAAACTTCGCGAAAAATGTTCGTTTTATTTTAGGTTTTTAATTTTTGAATTTTTTTTAATCCTTTTTTCATCCATTGGCATCTATCTATTCCAGGGCTATGTTCAATACTTCAAACTTTGTATTTCGTCAAAATAGTAACAAATGAACAACAAATTTCACCCACAAAGTACAATAAAGACGTGGTAAAATGCAAAGGTGTATATAATTTAACATCATCATCACTTCTACAACTATTCAAATTATGGTCCATATTTGTCGACAAGTTATTTATTTGACAACGTATCCATTTGGTAATATGAACAGCTCAGATGATGACCAATCGATATACGCAGCCACAAGATCAGCCAGCAAATATCATCGGTCAGTTTATAAAAATGACTAACACTTCTTTCAAAGACTATCTACTATTACGATAAACTATTTAGTCTTCTCTACAGTTCTCTTAGTTCCTATAAATAAACCTATAAGGTCACTACTGGTAGATAAACCATTGGATACGAAACATTTGTTTGTATCAAAACTGTTTGTGCATAATTTCCCATACACTAGCGAACATAAATCTATACTAATATTATAAAGAGGTAAAGTTTGTGAGTTTGTGACGTTGTAAGGGGTAATCTCAGGAACTACTGGTCCGATTTGAATAATTCTTTCAGTCTTATATAGCTCATTCATCGAGATTGGTTATATTATATCATCACGCTAAGGCCAGTAGGAGCGGAGCACAGATGAAAAATGTTTCAAAATCGAGACGTTTTTTTTTCTTTTTGAGAGCTTCTGCTGTGCGTCAACGTTAACCCAGAGTAGTAACTATTACTACGCGGACTAAGTCGCGGGCAGGGGCTATAATCTATATACTAATATTATAAAGAGATAAAGTTTGTGACGTTGTAAAGGGTAATCCAGGAACTACTAAACCGATTTTGAAAATTCTTTTACCAATAGAAAACCACGTTATTTGTGAGTGTCATAGGTTACATATCATCACGCAAACACTAATTCGAGCGGAGCAACAATGAAAAATGTTTTAAAATCGGGGCTTTTTTCCTTTTGAGAGCTTCCGCTGCGTCTTAGCCCAAAATAACTATTCCACGCGTGCGAGGTCGCGGGCAGAAGCAGCTATTAACTAATTATATTATCTATACTAATATTATAAAGAGGTAGTTTGTGAGGTTGTAGGGGGTAATATCTGGATAGTCGGAGAAAAATGATCGAACGAAAACGTTTCTTACGGACGCTGCCTTAATTATGAGATATATATGATTGAGTTCTAGAGAAAAGTTGTAGCTTGATAATGCCTATTACCGCCCAACGAAGTGGGCACGGGTCAGCTAGTTAAATATAAATCTGGGTGTCAATCTTAAAAAAGTGGACACAGCTTACTTGAAAGTTAAAAGTAAACATAAGTAATAAAAAAAAACCATGCTTAGAAATAAGTTTCTAGTTTTAATATAAATGCAAGCAAGGAACAACTAAACTTGCCAACAAATTGGTGTATGCCGTTGTATTCGGAAAACATACCGACATAAGGGAGGAATATTAATTATATATTAGTCACAGATTCATAGATTTTACTACTTTATAGGTTTGATAGCAATTCATCCGATGTTAAATTACAGTATAGTCTAAGATCGTGTTTACCACGTTAAATCTAGAGGACTGGCTCTCTAGTGCAACGCCTATTACCGCCCAACGAAGTGGGCACGGGTCAGCTAGTTAAATATAAATCTGGGTGTCAATCTTAAAAAAGTGGACACAGCTTACTTGAAAGTTAAAAGTAAACATAAGTAATAAAAAAAAACCATGCTTAGAAATAAGTTTCTAGTTTTAATATAAATGCAAGCAAGGAACAACTAAACTTGCCAACAAATTGGTGTATGCCGTTGTATTCGGAAAACATACCGACATAAGGGAGGAATATTAATTATATATTAGTCACAGATTCATAGATTTTACTACTTTATAGGTTTGATAGCAATTCATCCGATGTTAAATTACAGTATAGTCTAAGATCGTGTTTACCACGTTAAATCTAGAGGACTGGCTCTCTAGTGCAACTGTGGGAATACCAAATGTTACTTAGCAACAGATTTTTAATTTAAAAAGTAGCCACCCAGATTAGCTTAGAAGAACCGTATCATTATGATAAGATTCATCACGAGGTTTAGCTTCACCTAAAGCTCTACATCATTTGTTAAGTATTCGAACTTACGTCCATCGACGCGGTGTTCCAAACACACTAACAATTGAGCTATAATCGCTTCAAAAATAAAAATTAAAGATATTTACGTATTAACGCCGCGTCACCGCAACTGAAGTTGGCCTAATGGTTTTTCTCAATTTTCCCCGTTTCAGTTCGGTTAGGTTAGGTTAGACTTCGAATCAAAGACAACAAAAACGTAGCGAAGAGAGGTTCCGCTGTTTGTTAGATTTAGCCCAAAGTAAATACCACGCGGACGAAGTCGCGGGAAGAAGCTAGTTATAAATACCTGTAAAAAATTCAGGATATAAGATGCAAGAACGGTAACCGGCCGGCTAGGTCATAATGCAATCAACAGCGGATCACTGAGCCTTGTTGCAACCTCAAGTATTAAAGGTCAACTCTATACTATATGACTATTGATTATTAAAAAATTACACAAACGAACGTATAGCGTGACAGAAATTGTTTTATATTACACTTTTTTTTTCTTTTTTGTTTCATAATTATTATATTTATCGAATGCGTTTAGTATAGATATATTATGACCTCATTTTCTGATCGCGCACAGAGTAATGGATGTAACAGAGAATTTGTTAGTATACATTTAAAATTTAATAAAACCGAACACTATTTCAATGATTAATACAAAAATTGACACACGCAAGTTTTTTTCGTGCAAAAACATTTCTGTATCGTTCAACCAATGCTAATATAATAAACAAAGAATATATATTCCCGCTATCTGATTTAATATAACTTCACTATTCTAATTTTTAATACTAACTAATCCTAAGTAAAGTTATAAATGCAAATGTGAGTTCACAAAAAAACAGCAGTATTCCCGAGGGATAGTTTAAATCTATATTAATTTCAGCGAAGCCGATGGCAAACGCTAGTTTTTAAACACGAAGAATATTTGTCATAACTCCGCCATTCCTTATGAGCCTACAATATACTACTAAAATATGTGTCGTTAAGACTCACGATATAGTGAAAAGTTTCGTATTATAGGGAAATTTCATAATTAAAAAAATACAACAGAAAGCTAACGTCACGCGGTCACCCATCCGAATAATGACCGCGCCCGACGTTGCTTAACTTCGGTGATCCGACGTGAACTGGTGTTTTCAACACTCTATCCGACGCAGTGTTTACCCTCACCTCTTTTCGTCACACAAAAAGGTTGCCGAACAGAATTTCAAAGCTCTTCTATAAGTAGTTGCACTTCAGTTATAGAATGGTAGTCCGGTGAAGCTGTGAAGACCCTGCCGGGTCAATAGCGTAGTCAGACGAGGAAAAAAAAAATTCAGTTATAGAACGTCAGGTATAGCCAGTTATTGCTTAAATTTACGTGCAATTAACGTGTTTAAAAATCTAGTTAGTGCCTAAACGTATAAATTAAATTACCACGACTCTCTGACTTGCATCTAAATCATGACTTATTATATAATGCTCATGTAACACGTCAAGGGAAAAGAAGTGAATCGTATCGTGAAACCAACAAAACTAAAAAAAATACCTAAATGTATTATGTAATTATGTGTGGACTCGCGAAGACTCTTTATTT
>MU161510.1:0-35944 GCA_015888305.1 Antheraea pernyi | reverse complement strand
TTTTTTTTTTTTAACGTGGAGAGAAAATCCATCATGGACTGTCAGGCCCCCGGGGGAGGGCCTGAGCTGAGTCGACCACCAACTGCGTGCTGGGACGTAGCTGCCGGTGCCTTTCGGCGACTTCAACCGACTAAAACTCCACGACAACCTACGCCACACTGTGGGAGTGTCGCGGGACAGCGCGAGCATGCTCCGTTACACCCCCGGCGGCAGGCGTTTCCCACGCCGCACCCGGCTGAGGCAGTCTGGTTGCGAGCCTGCCTCCCAGCCCGTCAAACCCGTGCAATGAGAGGTCAGGGCCCCCGCCCCTTCCCCCCTGGGTTCGGCCGGCAGAAGAGAGGTAAACCCCTTCGCCGTCACCCCGCCAATGATTTTTTATCGAGGTTTACTCCTAAGTCGCCGAAAGGCACCGGCAGCTGCGTCCCAGTACGCAGTTGGTGGTCGACTCAGCTCAGGCCCTCCCCCGGGGGCCTGACAGTCCATGATGGATTTTCTCTCCACGTTAAAAAAAAAAAAAAAGGTTTCTCAAGTCTTATGATGTTATTCGACACCCCTTACACCCCCAAATCCTTCTGACTGGTTTGAACCTTTCGGTGAAGGACAATATCGTGTTGAAACCATAACATGGTGGTAGTGCTTTTTCTAAGTGTGCCTGGCTAGCTACCGCCCTCAAGTTGAAGTTCTTTCAACAAGCACTTGTTATTGTGCTCCGGTAGTTACGTAGCTGCACATGAAAACCAGTATCCTTTTAGGTTTATCGTGTTTTCCCTCTTAGACCTCCTTTAACATCAGATGAGATTCTTTTCGAATGCTAAAATCTATAAAGTATTAAAAAAGGAACAATAGCATACATAATACAACTGTGGGGTATTTTTTCTTGCTTACACATAGTACGAATAACCATGAAGTTTAAGGACTCTGTATTAACAGTCTATCGCAATAAACATATATGGTCACTATAATCAGGTAAAGTTTTAATAAAATAACTTTTTTTTTACACAATGATGAAGTGACGATAATACCTGATGATAAGTAAGAACGGCGACTTCTGATACATCGAAAAATCCATCGCTGGTCGCCCCTTATTATGGCGGCCTACAAACGTCTCACTCGCTAGATATTCTATAACTATAAATTCCGATATGTGGCAAAATAAAAGACAGTCGCTACGATTACGAGCATATTAATCGTGACACAATCGAGTACATATCCCTAATAATCCATTTGGTTACTGGATATGTATCCGCTGAATGGCAACAGCTTATTAACTAAATCGTTAACCACATCGTTTCTATTAATTTCAACGCAAATATACGTTACAGGATCGATCAACCAGTTAATATCTGCTGATCTATATAAATAAAACGATACAAGTCTTTGCATTTTGCACACAAATTCAAATACTACTGAGTAGATTTCGATCATATTTTTTTTAGCTTTATTTGGTCCTTGTTAAAAAAATATTAAGATATTTTATTGTAATATAAACTTATGAAAGTTTAAAGTATCTCTAATGTTTTAAGCATTACTCGTTCAGTTATGTTTGTTTTCTTGCTTTTGAGAAATGAAGTAAGCGGTGTGGTGTGCATGCGCAAGAGAAGGGAAGTAATCGAATAATATTATTTGTCAAGAATTTTTTTTAGCAAAGTATATCTTTGTTCAGTCTCATTTATGCGTTTTCCTCTGTACATAATAATTATATTTCAAAGATAATAAACAACGCAGACAAAGTCACGAGTGTTAGCTAATCAGCAATATTTGAATTAAAATTATTTCTTTTAAATATTCATCATTATCATCATTACCCTTATCCCACCTAAGTAGGGTCGGCACAACATGTTTTCTTTTTCCACTCTCTCCTGTCAAATGTCATCTCAGTATTCACACTTTTTACGCACATATCATTTTTCACGCAGTCCATCCATACCTTTTTCGGTCTTCCTCTACTCGTATATCCGTCCACAATAACTTTTCTAGTTACATGGTTTTCATCTCTCCTCATAGCATGCCCATACCATGCTAACCTATTACTCCTTAACTTATCTCTCACTGGTACTATTTTCAAACTTCCACTAATATAATTTTTAATTTTATCCATTCTAGTCACACCACACATCCACCTTAACATTCGCATCTCTGCCACATGTAATTTTCTCTCATCCGTCTCTTTCGTAGCCCAGCACTGCATACAGCATGACTGGTCTTATCATAGCTATTTCTTTTAAATATCCATCTATCATAAAACACGAAGTGTATAAGAGAGATAATAAAATAATAATATTCTGGTAAAATATATTAAATGAACGTTTTAATTCGCACAAACTCAGATTATACAGCTTTCAAACAGCAACTAGAAAGTTTATCCAAAGTGATCGGTTTCCCGACTGCACTGGAACTTGTTCCTTAGTATTTCTTGCGGAACATAATAAATCTTTCTTACTGTCATTGATATTTAACCAAAGCGAGGGGATCTACACAGCACAATGGAGCATTCGATAAATCATTTACAAGTGTTTTGTTTGTTTGTTCATGTTGGTACGGCATAGTTATACCAAATATATAACGGAATATTTATATAAATTTCGTTTTTTTATGTTTATAATGTTAATATTATTTTTCATTAGTGGATGCTCCATAGAATTCATTTTCTCCACTGAAACTTTATTGCGTTGTAATTCGCATTGTAATGTAGATTTAGAAATAACGTATTATAATTGGGCTAATATTAAATATCTAACGTGTAGCGGTAATATTTACATATTATCTTTCTTTACTTTGGCCTACAGTTAGAGCAATTAACAATATAATGTATTTATTATGCTTAAGCAAATTATAATAAACTATTTTTGTGAATTAAATATAAAAGTTAGACAAATGCTGTTTGTGACTTTTTTGTAGGCATTATTAAGCTCTACAAGTTTCATATATCTCTCATCTACTTTGGCCTACAGTTAGAGCAATTAACAATATAATGTATTTATTATGCTTAAGCAAATTATAATAAACTATTTTTGTGAATTAAATATAAAAGTTACACAAATGCTGTTTGTGACCGACTGATGATGAATATTAGTATAGATATAGATTATAAATAACATCATTATTGTGATATTTGACCGTTTTTTCTCCGACTTACTTCGATAATCCGACTACCAATAAAAGTCTTTTCATTTTTCGGGTTAATATATAGCTTATGACACTAACAAATAACGTAGTTTTCTATTGATAAAAGAATTTAAAAAAATGGTTTAGTAGATCCAGATATTAATTACCCCTACAACTTCACAAACTCACAAACATTACCTCTTTATAATATTAGTATCTGACGGTGAAGGAAAACATCGTGAGGAAACCTGACCCTGAGAAATGTTCTTGTAGTAAGTACTACTGTATGTGGGAAAAATATAGAACTGTGGATTTCTCAGTGTTTGAAATCGCCAATACGTCGTGGGCTGGCGTGGTGATTACGCCCATACCTTCCTTCGTGAAGAGGCTTATGGCCCTGCAGTGGGTCTCTTACAGACTGATGATGAATATTAGTATAGATTATAAATAACATCATTATTCTGCTATTGGTTAGCCGCTATTATTATATTAATAATGATAATAGTCGATCGGTGTTATCGCAACATGCCAATAAAAGATGCTCATACAAGAACACATGTGAATAAGAAACACTACACATTATTCGTACTCAAATACACCATACTAAATCGAATATCATTATCACAAATTGCAATACGATATAAGACAGCAAATAGTCTAATAGAAGAATAACTGATAACCGTTTATAGTAACAATAACTGTAAAATAGCACAACTGTGTAATGCACTATTAATATAGTCTCTCTCTTGGCTGTAGTCCCAATTATCTTATAGTCACCCTTTCAATATATAGATACTACCTTATACAGTTATTTTTCAGTTATCTAACTATTATATTATACTTCGTATTTTCTACGTTGAAATTGTAACATTGTTACATATATAATTTGATGTTTTTAACATTGTCCTTTTATATTTTATCAGATATGTAATATTTTGTTTAGCCACCGAGTACACGTCCGTATGATAATAGTCGATCGGTGTTATCGCAACATGCCAATAAAAGATGCTCATACAAGAACACATGTGAATAAGAAACACTACACATTATTCGTACTCAAATACACCATACTAAATCGAATATCATTATCACAAATTGTAATCCGATATAAGACAACAAATAGTCCAATAGAAGAATAACTGATAACCGTTTATAGTAACAATAATTGTAAAATAGCACAACTGTGTAATGCACTATTAATATAGACTCTCTCTTGGCCGTAGTCCCAATTATCTTATAGTCACCCTTTCAATATATAGATACTACCTTATACAGTTATTTTTCAGTTATCTAACTATTATACAGATTGGTATTTCCTACGTTGAAATTATAGGGAGATATTGATTGATATTACATTGTTATATATTTAATTTGATTTTTTAAATATTATCCTTTTATATTTTATCAGATATGTAATATTTTGTTTAGCCACCGAGTACACGTCCGTAGATTGTTATGGCCCACCACTGAAAATTTAAATACAAGTATGTGGCTGAATGGAGTTTTCGTTGTTTAGTATTTCTAATTAATGACATATGTTTTCTTCACTTACCTTCTAACCATGATATGTTACAACAATTTAAAAAGATCAATTTCTTTCTAGAACTTCACGATATATACTCACTGATGCTTCATTGTATTCTCATACGGGCGCGGGCAGTTTTCTATAGTTTATCGCTTACATTCTTAACACCACGCGTGTTTTATGTAAATAAAGAATAAAAATTACACTGAAATGTAACGTTAAAAGTTTAATGCCGAGTAGGTTTAACGTATTCCCGTCTCAAACACAGTCGGTGATTGGTCGAACAGGGCTGCAAGTGTCTCCGTACGTGATACGAAAGTAAATTCAAAAACGAACGAGTATACGGGCAGGTTAACTGGAGTATCTAGTAAGTTTTACGTCGGGTTTTACTACTGCAACGTGATTGATACAGTGTCGAATTACTGTACGTTACACTTTTATAGTCGACTACATCTTGAATGGGAATTTGTTTTCTACATTTTAAAGCGATTTATAAAGTTTATTGGCCTTTTCCTTTTATAGAGCAATTTTGACAATAGTTAACTACCATAGGCATAACTTACAATTAAGCACGTGCTAGTAACGCGGTTTGCGAAAATAGTTAACTGATAAAAATCGTCACGTAAGATAAAAGCGTTATACGCCCCTCTCTTCCTCGAAACGACTTCCTTTCCCTGTATCTCTTTCTATTGCATACAAGTTTAAACAAAATATTATAGGGGCCAAACGAACAGGCGGGTCACCTGATGGTAAGTGATCACCGTTGTCCATAGACACTAGCAACACTGGGGGAGTCGCCAGCCTGTGTTTAGGGGGAAAGGGAGGTGGTCCTCCGGCGCTCTCACTGACCGAACGTAACGCAACAATGCAAACAATGTTACTTCAGGTCGGTTTTCTGTGACTCGGGTGGTACTACCCCGGGCGACCCATTCATGCTGAAACCAGTAATAGCTTCAGCGTGGCTCTACCACCTATAAAGTATACATATGGCTGCGACTACTGAAAGTCGAGCAAATGAACATCGTGCCGCTTATTAAATTATGTAAGTAAATAAAAGATACAAAATATTCAGTACTGAAATGAAAATTGTTTATAAAATTTGTAACTGTAGCGAATATAAGAAATGAAAACGTAGCTATTTTCCATCTGTAGATTCTAAAAATGTAATGATATACAGACGTTACAAAGTTTACCCGCCTGATGAATTGTCGGTTAACTACAGTTTTGATAACTTACCTTCGAAGATATTGGAATATGTGACAGCCTTATTTAAAACTATATTTTGCGAACGACTATGCTCGCGTTAATTATTAGTTAGATTTGACCCATCTCTTGGAAAAAGTACATTTTTTCTGGATGGACAAGTACTTCATATCCCTTTCTGTACTCCTTAAAATGTATCGATTGAGTGTTTAAGATTTGAAACAAACCCACTTTCACTTTGATAATATTGGTTTGGATTAGATTACAAGCTATAAGCGTATGATATCATACGTCAATTTGTGTCTATGCTATATATATAGATAAATCAAACCTCGGTAAGTTGATGTAATAACGACACTACTTGAAATCTCAGCTCTGGATAAGTCATAATAGTTAGTATTTCAATACAATGTATTACAGTAAATATTTTTCTTCTCTAACTGGGAAAAAAATAGTTTAACCAATCTCATAACCAAAGTTTGATTCTATTACCTCTACAGTTCGATTATGTCATATTCGTTCAAAAATTGGACGGAACAAACATCTACACAGTTAAAGATTATAAAACTTGTTATTTTTATGCCATTATTAACGCATATACTTTTATATCTATTTGTGTAAAAAGTTTGGACGTTCCAAAGAGAAACCTTAATTTTATTTTTGTGTAATAGCCGGCGGTCGCTGTCATTATGTAAATAAACAAACGCTACAATAAATAATGGTAAAAACGAAGCGAAATTCATAGTTTAAAATTAGACTTTATGAAGAATAATGGTAAAAACGAAGCGCAATTCATAGTTTAAAATTAGACTCTATGAAGGGTGTAATATAACAAGGTGCTCAGTAACAATGACAGACACAAAAAGATGACTGACATACGTATATGTAAGGAATTCGGAAGCCCGGAAAATGAATTTACATTCACACAGAGTTGCCAGTTTGTCTGTTATATTTTTTATTTCAAGGAACTACTTTCATAATTATAATTTAAAAATATTTTTACGACTTTCTTGACAATAAAATATAAACAAAGTAGCTGATTGATATTCGTGACTTCGTCTGCGTTATGTTAAAAATATGTTATTTATAAAAGTAAAAATATAAAAAGATTTGAAATCAAAAATATACTTATAATTTTTTAAATCTTTAGTAATGCTTAGAAAAATCGTAAAAATTAAAAAAAAAGAAGGTGCGTGTGCGATTCACACACAATAGAAGTGAAACTTCAGTAAATCGACAAAAGAATGAGATGAGCATATATAACAAGGGTAGGATAATTACAAAGTTTATTGTTTTATGAATTTATTATTTAGAACAACAAGATATAAAAATACTTACAAACATTGTTAAATAATAACACACCTCGCTGACTTCTTACTAAAAAGCTGTAATACGCAGCCGCATATAGTGTACAGTAGTATTAGCTCACGTACTTTTCACATATACTAACACACGCTAAATACTCAAATATAATCAAGTATTAAACAGTGTGCTATATACATACACACCGACATTTACTCTCTCGCTCTGGCTCACTAATTTTTGTATTTGTGTCTCTTACCTGTCGTTTTTCCCGTTGAATTCGGTTTGACACACCGACATTTGCTCTCTCGATCTTGCTCACTATTTTTTATATTTGTGTAACTCTAGAATCGTTGTGATTTCAAACCGGATGCAACGGAAAAACGACAGGTAAGAGACACAAATATAAAAAATAGTGAGCAATTGCTAATTGCAAGCAATTGTGATTCTTTTTGATAATATATATATATATATTTGGTTTTACTTCGTAGACCCTTAGTTCTTATCAAAAAGAATCACAACATCTTCAGTTAATATCTATATATATATATATATATAAATATATATATGTAAATATTTTTTTAATGACAGACCTTTTCATTTTTACTGGACTACTATGTACGTACAAGGAATTAGATGAATTGAAATACAGTTCGTAGTAAATCAACTAGGTCCTAATACTACCAGGCGCCGTAGCACTGAAACTTTCATTCTGCCAAGGAGATTTAGGTCAAAGAACGATGAAATTGATGTATTTTGTATCTTCAAAATGTCATTAACCAGACTCTATCTAGCACGACTTGTTTAATTTGTATTTTACATCATTGTCGTTTCTTTAGATATCCTCAATATTAAATGTATCCTCTTTAGTCTGTAGGAGGTAGAGCCACACTGTATTTATTACTAGTTTCAACGTGACTGGGTCGGCTCGCCCGATGACGTACCACCCTCTCACAGAACACCGACGTGAAGTAACAGTGCTTGCATTGTTGCGTTTCGTTCGGGCAGTAAGGGCGCCAGAGGCCCACCTCCCTTTCCCCTTTCCCTACCACTCCCCCATACACAGGTTCCCTACCACTCCTCCATAAACAGGCTGGCAACGCAATTACAACTCCCCTGGTGTTGCTCACTTAACATCAGGTGACCCACCAGATCGTTTGCCAATATTTGACAAAACAAAATGATAAGCTACAGTACAATATAATTTATATGCTCTAGAAATAAATATTTTCTAATCTATCGACACTCATTTCAATATAAACAAAGCTAGCTTGCCAAAAGTCAAAATTAAAAACGAAAAAAGCTATATTTCTTGATGATGTAGGTATATGACTAGTTACCGCGTCGCCTGGAGACAGATGCAATTTATGCCGCGGAAAATTTACTAACCTAGTGTGTGTAAAGGCATCGTTGTACATTCACGCCAGGTGTATTTGTGTATCACTTAGGGATACCAAGTTAAAACAGTTACCTTTAAAATTGGGCAAATTGTAATTGGGAAATTTGATATTCATAAAATTAAGAAGAAAGTTATCAATAATTTCAGGGACGACAGGGGAAATAATTTCGTTACAAATTTTTATTAAATTTATATAATGGTTGTAACGTGAAACTGTATAGCTTGTGTTCATTAGATTGTATATTTATAAAACTAGCAAAGTAATTTAGGTATTTTCTTTCGATAATAATGTATCTTTATGTCAACTAATTTAAGTTTATTTATATCGATATACCATTATACTGTTACTAATATTAAAAATGTCTTTGTATGGTTTTTTCTTATTGCTTCACGTTTTAACTGCTCAATCAATCACCATGAAATTTTGAATACATCAATCAGGAGTACAGAAACGGATATACTTTTCATCCAGAAAAACACGTTCTACTTCCGAGCTATAGACAAAATCCATATGAAGGTGAGCGAAGCCGTAAGTAAAAGCTAATTCATTATAATGTCTACTTACCTATTTATTAAGAACCCTAAATATTATCACACCTTTTTTCCAGTACATTATTGTATACAGTACAGTGTTGTTTCCAGAACAACTTCTCAACAATTTTTTAAAAATATTTCCACTACAAGTTAGGGTGACTCATGCTAGCGCGGGAGGCCCAGGATTAAGCTGGGCCGGCTGCCCGGAGCGACATGGTCGCTAGCTAGCTCGAGCCCGTGTCGCCCTATCATGGCAGTAGAGGTACATCGGGGGGTTTTAGTCCGTGGGAGTCGGACATAACCCACTCTCTCCCTCGGGAGAGTAGGTATCCATAAAGAATTTCCCCTCGTCAATAATTTATTTATTTACTAATTTATTTATTTGTATGTGGTACAATACCATGCGGTGCTGTTATATTGTTTTACAAGTAATTATAACTTATTACTGATAATATACAATATGCTAAAACAGCAATAGTGAAGAGGTTGACTATAAATCATAAACTTATAAAAATATTATTATACAATTTATCAAACTAGAACTATGGACCGCAAACTATGAAAGACTACATTAAAAATTGATGAATTCTACATATGACCGCTGCCACCCAAACTAGGTAATCCTGTGTCTCAGGTGGCAGTACACATTATGACTCTAATTATGAACGCGTTATACAACTGCAGTGGATAATTTATTTTTGAGATGCTATATATAAAAACAAGTACATGTTAACAACAATCTCCATATACTTACATATAGGAATTAGGACTAAAATATATTGTATATTAGGGTTTCTTACAAAAATTCTTATTCTAAGAAGTAATCGGTATGGTATCTATCGGTATGGTATGCGATATGGTTTCAATTGGTTGTACAATAAGTAACGTTTGGTACGAACGCAACCTTTTCAGTAATCCGCGATAGTTTCTACCACCAACTCGGCTACCATCGCTTCACACATTATACACCTTAAGTAATGTAATTACAATGTTTGCGTCATGTTGTAACACAGCAACGAACATAAGCACAATAGGCTCCTAAGAATTGAAGAGTTTTTTTTATAATATTGGTGGCAAACGAACATACGGGTCACCTGATGGTAAGTGATCACGGCCGCCCATGGACAATTGCGATACGAGAGGAAACACAGATGCGTTGCCGGTCCTTAAGAAAGGAGTAGGCTCGTTTCTTGGAAGTTTTCTTACTTTGTCACGGATCCCATAATCAGAACCTAACCAAATTCTCATCAAACTACCCTTGAAGTACATGCTTTTCAATAAAAAATGAATCATCGAAATCGGTTAGCGTAATATTGAGTTATTCGTCTATTTGTCGTGTACATACTTAATGCAAATTTAAAACTTATACGGTTTTGCACTGGATGCCGTTGTCGGAACTGTATCAAATTGAAATGGGACCACACTGGAAGTACCAGCTTTCAAATAAAAAAAGAATAATCAAAATCGGTTCACCCAGTCCAAAGTTATGAGGTAACAAACATAAAAAAAAAATAAAAAAATACAGACGAATTGATAACCTCCTCCTTTTTTTGAAGTCGGTTAACAAGTGTATATACAAAAAAAGGGTGACTCATGCTGTTGTTCTTACCATATGATCATATCATATGATCTTGATCAATGGATAGGAAATGTTTTTACTTTTGAATTTCTTTATAATTTTACGATGAACTGTTTAACGTGAAGCTCATTTATACAATTATCATAAGTTTCTGATTACTTACTGTTAACTAAGTACTCGTTGAGAGCAATTTAATGAAGATAATTTTGATGATCTTACGTTAAGATTTAATGGAGTTCCTTCGACCACTTTCCGGGTTCAACATAAAACTTTAATCTGACTCTTATACATGTAATATCAGCTTATATATTTGTACATAGTTCAATAGAATGTTTCTCATAGTAATCATGTGTTGTACTAATACCAAGCAATGATCATTGGCAAATCTAACGCAATCATAACGGCAACATTAAAAAAAGAGCGTATTAAGTTTAAATGAAATAATTATATTATTCAAATAAATTTGTTTAACTTATACGTATCACAATAAATACTAAGGTAATGTTATTTTCTTGTCTTTATTGTTTGTTTTTCGTATTTATTGCAAAGTTTTGCCGTTTTAAATGCGATTATTCATAATTATTGGAGCAAAAACACGTCTATACTCTATAAATCACCAAGCCTACTGACAGTGGTTTGCATCGAGGAATTCATATAGTCTCTGAAACGGCACAGTTTCGATAAATTGGGCAAGGAATCTAATTGTGTATATAATCAAAACCTTATACATTACTTCCAAATGAAGTAAATTCACCTATAAATAAGAACGTCAGCCATAAAGCATAGTTTTAGTCATAAGGAGAACATTGTTTTGTATAATATAAAACAAAACCCAACGAGTTTCTTCATAAATACAAACAAAGTAATAATTTACATAAGTAACGAAACCAACGAAACCTTTTTTGAATAACAAAAAACCTCTGCAGTTATTATTTAATCAAATGTTAAATATTCCAAAGCACGTCGACTAAAGAAAACACCGATGGAATCTTAGTAACCTCTTTTCGTAAAATCGACTGAAATCATGGGTTGAAAATGAAAAAGACACCCCGTTACGATTTCCATTAACAGGGAGTAGGAATGCGCTGAATGCCTCCGGGCCCCAATAAATCAATCTGTAGGCAGGGAGACCGCTCTCGATTCTTACTCAAAATACAGTATATTAAATTTTAAAGGGTACATGACTGCGTTCTTTAATTAATTTTGAGACTTTATAGAGACGTAATGAATAAAACAATTGGTGTGACTAGACATTAATTGACTAATGTAGTACAACCTAATGAGACGAAATGTCAAGGACATGCTAGAACTCATGGTAGGGCTGTATGCGAAATAAATAGGGATTAAAATATGAAAATGGTCCTTCTGGTTTATTATTTTTAAATGCACTTTTTTTAAAATTTGTAATATAAAATAAGTTGAATCACTTCCTTTTTTGACTATATTAAGAAATTATTATATACTAGCTATGCCCTCAACTTTGTCCACGTTGAACCTTATTTAAGAAGAGGGTACATGACTGCGTTCTTTCATTAATTTTGAGACTTTATAGAGACGTAATGAATAAAACAATTGTTGTGACTAGACATTAGTTGACTAATGTAGTACAAACTAAAGAGACGAAATATCAAGGACAAGCTGGAACAGATGGTACACATAGAGCTATGAAATATGAAAATGGTCCTTCTGGTTTATTATTTATAAATTCACTTTTTTTTAAATTTGTAATATAAAATAAGTTGAATCAGTTTCTTTCTTGACAATATTAAGACATTTTTATATACTAGATATGCCCGCGACTTTGTCGCGTTGAACCTTATTTAAGAAGATAGTTGTTAATAGAATTATCAGAATGTATTAAGTCCATTTACTTATCTACTTTTGTCCTGTACTTAAGTCGCGTCATCATTAAATTTACAATAATTTTTAATACAATTAACCGATTTTAATGAAACAAGGACTAAGTGTTAGTCGAGGATTTATCGTGAACGCAATACTTTAGCACTTTAGCGTGTTCAAATAAACAGAAAGACTTTTCTTAAAAACGATTTAAATGTATTTTATTACTTATTTCAAGACACTTAGAACATTTTAATTAAAATATGCATTACTCACACTACTGCTTCAACTTTACACAACATATACACACATGTAAATAAAAAGACATTTTGACATTTGTCAATAAAGGACTTTAAAAAAGGTTGTGAAGGAGGTTGCTATGCTCGACTGTATGTATTATTTTACTCTTACACTAGTATATATAGATAGATGAATTCATTTTCACTTTATTACCTACTCCTTTTCTAATTTTTTACTATAGGCGAGTGTAAACGTGATTGTTGGCGTGGCGATACAGGCCGTGGCGTGTGTGTGTGACGTGGCGACAATATATATATAATAAATAAATAACAGACATTATTTTATGGAACAAATTTGTAATGCTTTACCTTTTCATTATGCCATAGCTGATTCCTGTCCTAACCTGTTCTTTTATGCATATACCTTATACAGATCAATTTCTATGTTTCACAACTGCCAGGCGTTCCGTGACGGCTCAATTTTTTTAAATGTTCATCAATAATCAATTTTTCAATATTATTATTAGTGTTAGTTGTATTTATGTGCAAAGCGTTGTAGGTTGTCAGTCTGGTATGTCTTATTATTGTAATTATATTATTCATCCGGCTTTTGACGGCTGCATTATCTACAATTGTAAACAAAACATAAATCATATACAATCAGTTATATTTTTTATTATTTCACTGTTTATTAAAGTACCTTTATGAAATTAATACTTGTATCTCGTATCTCAAAAAGAAGCTAAAAGGTCAGCATACATCAAAGTCAAACATTACCCACGGTTCATGCATGGCATCCGGTAGCCAAATTAAGGATATCCTTTCTTCGCTTTGAAATAACTCATGAGCTATTAAGCAGAAAATTACTTATATTATACACTTATTTTTGAATATATAAGGAAGGTGGATAAATATACCTAACTAATATTATACGTATATGTATGTAATCTATGTACTATATATAGTATAATGTATAATATATGTATATACTATATCAACGACTTATTCCCTATGTTTAATAGCAAAGAACAAATTATATTATAACCCCCATTTAATATGTGAAATGGGTAATTTAGAACAGTGTAAGTAAATGTAATTATAGACTTTGTTGGTACATTATATAAATTGGGATAAATTAACGGTAGTCCGGTGAAGCTGTTAAGACCTTGCAAGGTCAATAGCATAGTCAGTTCGAAAAAAAGGACAAATTACCTTAAATTTAAAAACAATTCTTAAGTAGTTAGGATTTACTTATTTCATTTTTTTAAGTAGCGTTGAATTAATGTAGGAAATAACGAGTATAGATTTGCGATAAAAAGTTTCTGCAAGCTACAGCTATTTATAACTAAGCTGAAATGCGACCGCAATCTTGAGACCAATCAATAACTTGCTACACCAGAAGTCGAATTTAGAACGCCTCATAAGTAGGTATGAGATATTGCAAACATCATTGCTATTTCTCCTATGAATTATAGAATAACTTGCTATGTGACGATTATGAATTTGTATTATTGATACTTCTCATGTGATTTCAAAGACAATAGGCTCATATAGGCTAAGGTGCTGTTTAGGTTAAGATTATTTACCTACATACCTTCTTGTATTCATACAAGATTAACGCTGAGAAACTAAAGCAAATGAACAGGAGACCTACGCGTATAATTTTAAAATATAGCAATTTTTCATTTATCATGTGAAATAGCAGTAGTCATGAAATTTCATTTTATTTTTATATAATTGTATAAAGGCAACTACTATTTCAATATTCTTACTAGTCAGACAATACGTTTTTTTATATCATAGTAGGCAAACGAACAGGTGGATCACCTAATAATAAGTGATCACCACCGTCCATAGACACCAGGGGAGTCGCAAGTGCATTGCCATCCTGTTTTTGGGGGAGGAGAGAGTTGGGGAGGGCGGAGGAGAGGTGGTCTTCCAGCGCTGTCACTGACCGAACGAAACGCAACAATGCAAGCAATGTTACTTCACGTCGGTTTTCCGTGAGAGGGTGGTACTACCCCGGTCGAGTCGACCCATTAATTCTGAAACCAGTAATAACTTCAGCGTGGCTCTGCCACCTACACCAACCACACTCTTTGAGTTTCAAGCTATGTCGCTTTGCAGCAGAGATGGGTCTGATGTTCACAGAAGAAATTTATACGAATCCTACTATTGTAAATAGCACGAAGCCAGGATATGGCGATTAAACTCATATTTGACTAATTACCATATATTCGGCCATAGAATAAAACACATTCAACATACATTTTACAATTTAAGTCGCTACGAAAAACGAAAGGCTATGAGTAAAGCGCCCAAACAGATGTGAACAAAGATGAAAAAAGTTTCCGAAATTGGGAATGGGAGATGATTACAGTACACAGAATGGAGTTGCGGCGTTATTATGAACTCTCCTTTGTACGGATTCCGAATGTTTCCCTTTGGAACTTCGATAAAGTTTATGGTTCGTAGAATTGTTACACAAAAAAGTTTAATTTACATCAAATCTCGTAATTCTTTTGTGATATTGTTCTTTATCCTTTCATTAGTTTGAACATCGCTTGTACGTTGTTTTACTAAAAATGTATTGACTTACATTGTGTTGTAAATAATGTTACCATCTATATGATCCAGTGCTGTGCTATGATGGCTCAGTAGTTAGTGAACACTGATACCTCGTAGATCGACGTACGTTCACATTCTAACAAATAACCCGGATTTTTCGGTAAAAGAAAAAAAAGTGATGAAAATGTCGCATTTTTTTTGTCATAACTGGCAAACGGTGATAACCACCGTCCATAGACACTAACAACACCAGGGGAATCGAAAGTGCGTTGCCAGCAGTTGCCTGTGTTTGCGGGAAAGGGAGTGAGGGGGGAGAGGAGAGGGGAAGGGAGGTAGGCCTCTGGTGCTCTCACTGACCGAACGAAACGCAACAATGCACAGTTATTTCACGTCGGTTTTCTATGAGAGGGTGGTACTACCCCAGATAAGCCGACCCACTCATGCTTAAACCAATAATAGCTTCAGCATGGCTCTACCACTCTTACCACTATTTGCATTACATTAGTGGTAATGGCTTTTTCTAAGACTGCTTGGGTAACTACCACCCGCAACTTGAAAATCTATTGAAAACATGTTCGGACATCGGCACTGGAAGCTAGTCTCTCTAGGCATAGCGTGTTTACCATCTTGGACCACGTCCTCATTTAATATCAGTAGTCGTCTTCCCACCTCTCCTCTCCTTCCCCCTTCCCTTCCTTCCCCCAACACAGGCTGGCAACGCACTTGCGACTCCCCAGGTGTCGCAAGTGTCTATAGAAAGTGGTAATCACTTAACGCACCTGTTCGCTTGTCCCTTATGATATAAAAAAGATGAGATTGTAGTCGTGGTATTACTTACAAAATATGAAAAAAAGGGTTTTCACAGTTAATTGCTTAATCACTACGTCAGAACATACTCGTACATACTGAACTCTTCGAAGATCAAAGATCTACACTTTTGAATACTTTATGAACGGTCGATATGTGTTGCATTCGCTGTTTAGTTAATAAATGTGTATTTATATATAAATTTCTTCTGTAGGTGTGTATGTCACTGAACTCCTCCTAAACGATTGGACCGATTTTCATGAAATTTTGTGTGCTTATAACAGTGAATCCGAGAATAGTTTAGATTCACAATTGGACCCAGTCGGTGGCGCTGCGGTTGACTTTTAGGATTTTTTTTATTATCAAGGCAGGACAACGTCCGCCAGTCCCTCTAGTCCCTATAAAAAAAACATACTTAATAATATAAAAAAGGCTGTAACAACTTTAAAATAAATAATAAGAAACACAAACGTATCATTGATATAGGTAAAAAGTTATTTTATAAGATTTATTTGTCATCGAATTAGATGTTCAGTGCCTACCCATCATATCATTGATGGCAGACACATGTAACTTTATTGACAATTCTCATTTCCCTGTTATTTCCTCTGAGTTGGTAAAAATCAATTTTAGCGACGACAGCCTACATTTTGAATTACATTATAAGATATTGAAATTATATTTGTTTTCTCCATCTAAAACATTGACACAACTGGGATTTAAAGTTAACGAATATTAGATAATATCGATATAACTGAAAAGGAAACATCTTTAAGACATGTAATATATCTCATATCCGATGTCGATTATAACAATTGGATAATTGAGTTGCACGTGAACAGTTTACACTTTTACGGTGGTTTAGTACTTACACACCTATCTCATCTATTATCTATATATCTAATTCTATTCTGAGAAAGCAATACGCCAGGTAAATTATGAATCCTAGATACATATGTTACTACTGTTGGGAACAGCGATAAATCATAGAATTATAGAAATTTGCGGAGGGAGTATCTGTGATTGTTAGCTCTGTAATTCCTAAGGCATTGTTCAATTTACTTGGAGGTAAAGTTGAATACCGCTTACTTACGGTTGCTTGTTATCGCGTTAAAAGCGATAGTCTCCTGTACATCGTGGGAGAAAGAGAAGGCAAGGTTAGCTAGTGCGGGGTTAACCTTCTGAGTTTGGGACTGAGGTATAAGGGCTTTGAAGCCTAGGGAGACTAGACTAAGATGATTGTGTGGACATGGGAAGGCACACGTGACTTGGGTGTTTGCGTTGCCGGGAAACAGGACGTACCCTACGTAAGACGTAGGTTAGGGATAGCCTCTGTGGAAATCAGAGGTGGAGGTCGTGGTGTCCTTGGCGCGATTGCCTGTCGGCCCTGGTGGAGACACTTGTTGCGGGCGCACGGAGAGCTACGAGATAATCGGCTCCTTATTTGAATGCTCCTCTGAACACTTAACGCACCTGGGACGCAGGTGACCGTTACGTGCAGAGAGTCCGTACACCTGACAGTTGTGACATTGAGAGTACAGTCCTCGCCAAACTTTTTGACCGCTCTGAAATAGTTGCGCAATTTTGGTTACAACTATATGTAATAAATAGCAATTTTAGATCCCTATAATAATATTATATCTTTGTTTTCTATAAAAATTTTGATTATTTTACGCGCAAGCTCGAACGTACGGCTATATTCACAGCGGACAAAAGATTGACAAGGAGTGTACGTTTCGCGCGGAGACTGGACGGTAACACCTGTGAGGCTGCATACGGAGAATAAATAGAGTGAAATATTTTTTAAGTGATTTTTTCTCAATAGCCTCATTAAGGTATATACTACAGTAAATAGCTTTTAATGCTTTTACAAGGTATATTAATATTATATATTAGGTAAGGCTTTAAAAGAAATTAAAAATAAAGAAAGTAGGTATATCAATCGGTCGAGTTAATTTTAAGATTTTTTTCCCTCCTTTTTTTACATATTTTTTCTTTTTCTCGAAAGCCTAGTACGTTAGAGATCTAAAGCTTTCAGGGTCTTATTATCTTATTAGTACCTACATGTCTCCTAACTGCCGTCTAACTATCCCGATTTTTGGAGCCGATATTTATGCTCACTATGGTCTTAATTTTTTTCAGATTTTTTTAATTGCCTTATAATTAAATCCGAGTATACAATGTCTTTAACCGAACTTAAAATTATGTTTACCGTAAGGCTTATATAATATTTCTAGAAGGTGTAGAATATTTAAATCGATATGTCATCATCCAATTAATCAAACTCATACTATTATACTTTAAAAAAATAAAATATATTTTTATAGATAAATGAATGACTGTGAACTATTACTTTCTATCGGTTCGTCATCAAACGGTCTGTCGAAAGCAAAATTCGTCCAACACTTTCGGCGAGTGACCTACCGTGGCATGTATTTAATAAAGATTGTAGAATAAAAAACTGGTCTTCGTAACTGTATTCGGCGGGTGAGTGCGGGGGGATTTAGGTCGGACGCGCGACTACACCGGACACCACGCTGCCTACGCGACTGGCGACCTCTTGTTACACTTTACATACAGAATGTATTTTCTTTCCATTTAAATTTATTTCTGGATTTTCATTCTTAAACATTTATATATGTACACTCGATGAACTCTGAAATCAAGAAAGTTTTACGGGACTCAATAATTTTAACAAAAAATAATTATTGCAAGTTACAAATAAACGAATAATTTGTAATTATGAAAAAAAAATATTGCTAATATAACTAGCCAGCAGTTTTGCAAAAAGTTATATGTGTAATAAGCATGTGAATAAGCTATGAAAATCGCACTGTATGTGATTTAGTTAGACGATACAAATTAGGCGTTGTCCATAAATTACGTGAGGTGTTTTTGAGGATTTTTTGAACTCCCTGACCCCCTTGTGTTATATCCTGAGGTTTGTCTCGACCCCTGTCACCACTTCCTTAATCACAAGCGAGAGACTTTATATTTTAAGTATAAATGCGTTGAATTGATTCACAAAAACGGAATTGGCGTTATAATTCTTTTATTAACCTTTTTACTATTCCATTTTGTTATAATTATTATTACTTTACATTTCGAAATATCAATTCTAAATAGACTTATATTTATTCTTGGATTTTAATTTTAATATATAGGAGAATTATATCAGATTTGGACATATTTTAGTTTAGAAACATGTATTACTTTAAATTAACCAGGTTTCCTCAAATGTTTACTCTATGTTTACTCCAAAAAAATTACGTTACATTTGTCGAAACCCCCCTCTCTGGCACGTGAGCTTTAGTGAGGATCGATTTGAGATCTCGCCGCCTGAACCCCTCACGTAATTAATAGCTGGACCTTTATAATTAAATACTATTTGTAACGTTCATTTTTTCTGTTTAGAGTAACGGTAACATTGCACTGTGTTCGCGCCAGGCCGTATAGAGCTTTACATCGACTTAATATGTACTATTCTACCGGTTCCCATGTTTAGTATAGATTACTTTGGCAATACTTCTTATTATGATTTTGAACGACAGTGTCGAGCATTTTTGACTTCAATTTAGATAACTTGAGTTCGAAGGATGTGAGATTTAATTTGACATTTACATAAGTGTCGTGATTCGTGAATATAAATGACACTATAGATTTATTGGAATCAGAAATTACACTCACAACAGTTATTACAGAAACCGGATTTTTTCCTATACACGTGCCGGCGGTGTTTAGGCAGGTGTGTTGAAACGATGACCCACTCGTCGGCCACTAATCGCCACTAGATACTGCACGTTTCGCAACCAGCACCGGACCTTCCACTCACTCGGTGCGAAACACATTGATCGATTGTAACGCGAACCTGTATCGAAGTCGAGAGAGTATATTGATAGTTTACGTAAAATATATAACTCGACATTAAGTAATTTTTAAATATTTTATCGCTAATATTAAAATGAAACCCCAAAAACGAGGTTTTATCCAAAAATCCAAAGAATACTAGTCAGGAAAGTAAAGAAGAATGATTGTTAAAAGAAGCAAGTGATCTTACGTTTTCATTGACGCAAGCAGTTAAAATGTAAGGCACACAGTGCAGCAATGTAGAATAACATTAAGCTCAAATAATACCGGTGTAGTGTTGTGAATTCTACTTTAATGATGTTGTAGTTTCGGTGTCCAACGAAACGTTTCGTTGACGAGAAGGATGAGGGGGGAGTCAAGGCCGGCCGCTTGACATACATCCCACTACATTCACCTTCCGTCCAGCGCGGTGAAGTCGCCGCTTGCCGCGCCGCGCCGCTAGTCCACCACCACTGTCAAGGCTACCTTGCGAAACATTACTACGTCGTACACCTAGCCTGCGAGACCCACTTATGTTAGTTTCGCAACTATTAAAACGGGCTTAATTCATCGACCTTTAAATTATCACAGGACATTCTTATTAATAAAAACATTTTTGCAAACCTTCTACTACACTTCCGTGTTTACTTGAAAACCACTTTTACCATGTCCGTCATGGAATTCCCCTCGATTATAAGGCGCGCTACATTCTATATTGTTTCCAAGTATTATTGTAGTAACATTTACTTTGGCAACAATCACATATCTTTTTTTTATCTTAAAAAATAAGTTTAAATTTTATTTTCTGTTTTTATGAAAGCGTGTTTTTTTAGTTTTTTAAACTATTATTTATTTTTAATTTTTTAGTTAATTTTTTTTTTCGGATTTTTGTGTTGTCATCGACCTTTGACAGGTGTGCAAAGTTTGAATTAAATCTGATCGTTCAAAGTAGGACAAAATCGAGCTCAAAGGGGTCGGTTACATACATACATACAGGTGAAGCTAATAAAAGCGTGATAATAAAAAGACAGAGATCTTTACAGAGATTGTCATCACTGCTTTCGGCGGTGTGATGTTTTCTACTATATTTTTAAAAAATCCTTCAAGATGAGTTCTTCAAATTTGTTATAAAGTTAAATTATAATGTACGGAATCAGAATAAATTACAGAATAGAAACCACAACGCATTCGGAATTAAGTTGGACGTGAAATCGTAGAGGTTATTCTGCTAAATTATTCATGTGGCTCACGTTGGGCAAACTTTCGACTCGTTTTATAAAAACCTTTCACTCTTATCATGGGAGTTCTATAGTAATATGCATGTTTTTAACCATTTAAATGATGTTGGTACTAATGAAAGTTAAAAAAAAAAAACTTAATAGTAATTATGTAAATATAATATAATGAAATAACAAGTGTATACAACCATTAATTGTCTGAATGAAACATGATTTTCAACAGAATTCTCTTATTTTTTTAGTATCTTCCGAAACCAAAATTATTTAGTTAAGAGCAATTATTGTAGTAAAATTCTCTATAATTTAGTGATTTTTCTAGTATTATAACGAATTGCTCGCTTAAATTATTTTTTTAAAAGTTAAATGAACACTTGCATACAAATAATGCAAATCCGGCTCACTGTTGAGATCACTGATTTTTTTTTGGATGATATCATAATAAGCAATAAGTAAATGGCAATTTTCAAATTTGGAAATGTAAATCAGGCATAGATTTAAGCTTATATCTTCTGAAACTATCAACGTACCAGCTATGGATAAATGAATAAACTATAAATCCTCCCACAAAATCATCAATCTGGTTGTGATTTCCCGCTTTTTGGTAACTCCCCAAACATCATTAACGCTGGATCAAGCTGAAATAAGTTGTGTAGGTGAGTTTCAAGTGCACATATCTCACACACACGAACATTAGTTTCGGGCAATTGTAGCCGAAACCGTTCATGTTGCTACCGAAACTTCAGCCGGTCACTGAACCATTGCACTGAAGCTTACGTCACCGTTAATAGACCACGTCAGTCCTGTTCATTGAATCATATTCTGTGGCAAGTATTAGCCGTGTTGTTTGTTCGTGTAACGGATGAGTTTTTAGCCCGTTTATTCGATGGCCATGGCAGAAAGCGTGTTAGTTGATACTTCCACCGATATGAGCAGCGGACCGCGTACGATACGCACTACTCACTCCCGTATATGATCCCGTTACCAATTTATATAAGCTAATTATTTGACTCGAATTTAGATAACGCTTTATGTAACCGTATTATTCGAAATTAATTATAGAATTAGTGAAATATATTTCGTAAGTGAACGCAATCTTTAATTTCAAAAACTCTGCCAAGATCTGACTTGGATTTCGTTACTTTGAGTTTGACGAACGAGTGAATTATGAAATATTGACAAAATTAACGTATAAATAAAACGCAACATATAGAAGCCGTGGTTTAATGTGGACTAACAAAATAGACTTTGATTATATAGGAATTTAATTGAATAGGAATATATTGATAGGAATATTTATCTTTCTTGGAATACATTTTTATAGCAGTCATTTAGACACAATGTCGTATTTTAGTGGTGATGATTTAAACCTTTTAAATTCTATTTACTTTTATTTAGGACTAGCGGGCCCGGCAGACGTTATCCCGCCCTAATTATAAAAAAAATCCTTGACAAATTAAATACCAAAACGTTCCCCATGAATCGCTTTCTCTACTTGTGAAAACCGCATGAATTTCCGTTCAGTAGTTTGCGAGCTTATCGTGAACAAACAGACAGACATACGCGGTAGGGGACTTTGTTTTATACTATTTAGGATAATAATTATATTTAAAAGTTAACTTCCTCATTCCCCTAATAACGTTGTGGTCGTCGATTACATTTTAATATTTAATTCTATGGTTTTTAGAATTAGTTTTCAACGAGGAATAACTTAATTGTTTGCACTGACTCAAAGAATTATTAATATTGTACATAATGTTAGGTGGCTTACAATCCAAGATCTACGGCGACCACTTAGAAACTAATCTCTGTTGACTGATGCCATTACTCCGGTTCATGAGTACATTGGCGAAAGCCGCTTACAAACAGGATATACGCTGATACATACGTGAATTTTATTATATACTAAGTAACATTTATGTGTGTAGTATAATAAACATTATTATATAAGTTCTGAATTATTAAATATTTAACACAAAAGATAAACAATAAATCGTTCCTAGTAAAAGTTACACCAAAGACAGCGTAAAACGATAGATAATTAAATATTTAATTATTGTTTGATGTTTCGTGGTAATGCAGTGTGTCATCGAGTTTAACCGGAACGAAGCACGATGCCGCAGCAAGCGGACGGACGGACGCCTTCGAACTCGCTGTGTTATGGAAATACGCACCGCGTCACCACTTGACCACTTTCACATTTTTCAATTTGATTAACTAAGCACACATTATTAAAATTTGGTTACGTTATGTTTTAATACAAGTATAAATTAGGTGTCTTGTCTACTGCACTGAAGTATATACGGATTAAATTAATTTGCTTCGTTGATTCTAATAAGAAGTCACTTTTTAATCTACAAAAAGCAACATTTTTATACAGCATTTTTATAGAAATACATTAAATTTCGATTCAAAGTGAACTCGTATGTAAAAATAAGCCACAAAGTTAAAAATCAAAATACAAATACTCTTTATTCAATTTAGGCCCTGAGAAGGCACTTATGAACGTCAAAACTAATTTTTACAGTCCTAAATATACAGTAATGGTAATAATTGCATAAATATTTAGACATTTTAATTAGACCATTGGAAATTTCGATTGCACTTTAGGGAATAACTATATATAAATTAAACGTAAATATTTTGATTTCAGTTACTAATTGGCGAAAACATTTGATTTTAGCAAAAATGTACAGACACTGGTGACGTATTGATTGAATTAATTTAATCGTCAAAATAATGAGGTCATTAACAACAATTAAAAAGTAGAATGATGGCTTTTGAAAACGAGTTTAGTAAAATATTTATTAAAGATGAATTCCATTTCGTTTGTACGTAATATGAATGGTTTAGATTATTGGTTTTATGAAATACTGGAGTGTATTGAACTCGGCATTTTTTTTTTTTTTTGCGAAACTCAATGCAGTCGAGCCTGCCAGCCGCTACCGGTGTTCTGTTTCGCCTTGAACATCGTGTATTTTCTCGATTTTCCCTTTGATAGGAAATCAGATGTTGATAACAGGTAGAATAAACGCGGTCATTGAATGTAGGCTAACGAGTGTCCGGTGTGTTACTATAAGTCGGTCGCATCGTGTTTACCCATTAAAGCAAGAGCGGCGAACAAACTTACACGGAATAGTTAAAAGTTGCGTGGCTTACTGGCTTACCGTAGTTAAATAGAATACCTGTTTTCCAGCAATGTCTTAGGTTGCATAATTTTTAAGTAATAGTCATCATCTATTAACTTTACAAATAACCTATTTAACCTTGCTATTTTTGTAAGCTGGAAACGGTAGCCATTGTAACTATATATACACTGCGCATTAGTATGCGACCACCTCACAACTTTCTCGACATTCTTTGGAAGCGGAGAAATGAGCGCCATCGATATGCATTCTTTATACTTCCTTTGCCTGTTTTATTTTTATTGCTCGTATAAAAATATCGGCAGTTTTTTTCTCTATTTCACATCTTGAAGATAGGTATAAATACACTATTTATAATTAGGTACACGCAAAATACTATTCCCGAGGGCTGAATTTTCTGTGTTTTTTTTTTATTGTGACAATTGTTTTTAAGTGTAATTATTTTTTTTCCAGGTAGCGATGGCCGGCGACTTCATCCTCGCCGTGGCGTCGATGATGATAGCTCGCTTGCGCAGTGATGACGTCACCCTAGTACTCAGTCAGGTATGTGAAATGTCACCTTCTAAAAACTCGACAATTGCGTAAAGATTACCTATGCCCAATCATATTATAACTAAAAAGCTGTAGATACGTTACCTACATGATATTTTGACATGACAAATGGCACGATAACGCACACATACGTAAAGTAATATTATAACGCCACGCTATCTGAGATAAAATGTGGAAATAGGATGGCATATTCTCAATATCGGTGGTAAAAAAGAAATAGTTATATGTTGCTTAGATACGGGCGGATTGACGGGGCTAGATCACGTTTGCTAACTAGCCAAGTTTTAACAAGGTGCAGTCGAAGCGCTCATGACGTATCTACAGATTTTTAGTTATAATGCAATGGCCTATGCCACAAATAATTATATACAGAAATACATATAGCTACCAGAACACACATAACAGGTATTTGACGACAGTTTTTCAACTTGATGGGGTAGCTAACGAGTTGGATATTAAAAAGCCATAAATATTTTTAAGTTGATAAATAGATCAAATACATTATGAGTGTTATATTTTACTAGTAGCCCCGTGACTCTTCGTTCACGTTAATTTATAATATAAAACTTAAGAACAAAATTAGCGCCATCTAGTAGTGTCAAACGTAATGTAGTAGTATAAAATGGATAGCAAAAAATCTTTAAAGAAAAAACACCTAATGTCGATCTCAGATCATCAAGATCAATGTTTATACATATAGATAATAAAATATAAGCAATGCCTATAAATTTACCTTTACTACCACTGTACAATATTTTTATTTAATTCAGAGATTTGTATATGTATTTTAACTTCGGGTGATAGAAGTAAATTACAAAAGTTATTATACTTTTATATATTTTATATTTTGACAAACGGAATTGCAACCGTTGTAAAATATTTAAAACGACTTGCATCCTTCAAGTTTAACTTTATACTAAATGGCTTGGCAGATGTTTTTCTTTCCGGGAGTTAAGAACTCAATTCAGCGTCATCTGTCTATAATTGTACAGTATATAGTACTAGCGGGATCGGCAAACGTTTTCCCGCCCTGATTATAAATAATTCTTGACAAATTCTATATCAAAACGTTTCTCATGACTCACTTTATAAAACTGGTGAAAACCGCAGCAAAATCCGTTGAGTAGTTTTTGAGTGTATCGCGAACAGACAGATAGACAGACGCGGTAGGGGACTTTGTTTTATACTATGTAATGATATAATTATACAATACGTAGTTGGCCCGCGACTACGTCTGCGTGGAATTACATGATTCCACGAACTAAGCAGCGATTATCAAATGTAACAGGACTTTGTTTTATACTATGTAATGGTATAATAATACAATACGTAGTTGGCTCGCGACTCCGTTTGCGTGGAATTACATGAATAACAAACAGTGAAATTACTATTGCGATTTTCAATAAAAACTAAGCAGCGATTATCAAATGTAACAGAGATAACTTTAAATTGGTAAAATGCTTGCATAAGAAAGCTACAATTGAAAAATAAATAAAAACAACTCACAATTTATCCTCAAACACGTAGTTTCCATTAAACAAAACCATTTTCACGAGTAAAAAAATTGCGGGCACTCACCAGTGCCCTAATTTATAAAACTGAAATACGTAAAACTTTTGGACAACTTTCGACTGATGACAACATAAAAAACCTGTACCTACGTAAAATATTTAAAGGTCTGATGAATAAGTAACTTATATTTATTTATACATTAGCTTCATATGTTTTGTTCATTTATATTTACTTGAAACCTTCTTGATGCTTAACTTTTATAGTAGTATTGATTGGGGTCATGAATAAGCAACTGTATGGTGGCATAATTTAAAGGTCTGATGAATAAGTAACTTATATTTATTTATACATTAGCTTCATATGTTTCGTTCATTTATTTTTGACTTTAAACCTTCTTTATGCTTAACTTTTAAAGTAGTATGGGGACATGAATAAGCAACTGTATGGTGGCGTGGCTATTTCTAAGCCCGCCTGGCTAGTTTTACCACTCCCAAGTTTAAATAAATGTTAGAGTTACGATGGAGCCATTAAGGGTTACAGCATGAATGGGTCGGCTCGCCCGGTGTAGTATCACCCTGTCACAAAAAACCGACGTGAAGTAACAATGCTTGCATTGTTGCGTTTCGTTCGGTCAGTGAGAGCACCAGAGGCCCACTTCCCCTTCCCTTCCCCCTTCGCTTACTCTCCCTCTCCCCCAAGATAGTTTGGCAACGCAGTTGCGACTCCCCTGCTGTTGCAAGTGTCTATGGACGGTGGTGATCACTTAACATCAGATGACCCACCTGTCCGTTTGCCTCCTATGATATAAAAAAAAAAGTTGATGATCCGTTGTAGCTCACGTAAGTACCTATGGGTGTTCCAGTAGCTGCAGTTGAGACCTAGTCTCTCTAGCGTGTTTACCATCCTGGACCACATAGTCATTTAGCATCAGATGAAATTGTAGTGCAATGTTTATAACCGATTACGTATTAAAAACAACAGCTTCTTTGCCTTACTAACATAAGGCGGAACCACGTAAAGATGGCCGTACGAAAAGTGACCGATACTAATATCATTGTCTGCAACATGAAGCGTTTGAAAATCAACTAACGTAGCGCCATCTTTTGACTTTTCTACAAATTGTATCAAATTAATAATAATATGTAGTAATAGGTGGTTAGTTTTAATGGTGGTAGAGCCACGCTGAAACTATTACTGGTTTCAGCATGAACGGGTTGGCTCGGCCGGGGTAGTACCACCCTCTCATAGAAAACCGACGTGAAGTAACAGTGCTTGCAATTTTGCGTTTCGTTCGGTCAGTGAGAGCGCCGGAGGCCCACTTCCCCTCCCCTCTCCTCCTCTTCCTCTCCCTCCTCTAATTCCTTCCGCCCAAAGGGTGGCAACGCACTTGCGATTCCTCTGGTGTTGTTAGTGTCTATCGACGGTGGTGATCACTTAACAGCAGGTGACCCACCTGTTCGTTTGCCACTTATTTTTGCCAAATTTAACGATACACTCGTTATATGTTGCCTGCGCCAAATCACTTGCGAAAATCTCCCAGTATACAATAGGTAGTTTTTGAGATTAGCGTGTTCAAAGAAACGAAGAGACAGATACATAGAGGAAAAGAGATACTTATTGTTTTCTGTTGCAGTCCCTATATCACCCGCAATCAATTTCTGGTAAATATTTTCAACATAGTATGAAGACATATTTCACCATTGCTTTTGTTAATCATAATGCTCTATTTAGAACTTTTTGTATTCATTACAGAACGCTATTTTCAAGTCTTCAAATTCATTCTTTGAGTTGTTCATGTCCCAGTTACTTATTACATGATAATCGAGTTATAAATTTGAATTCGGAAATCACATAATACGTAAGGGTGATTTAGTTGTTTGTTAAAAACCGTTACGATTTTAACTTTCATAAAATTTATACTATGATGATTGTTCCGACCGGTTTCGACCATGGCGACCACTTTGACCCCTAAACTTAGGAAAGAACTTTTACATACTCGCAGTCCAGTAGTAGAAGCGGTCAGATGCGCAGGATATATTAAGGTGCATAAGTGTACGCGCAAGACACTGCTGCATATACTCGTCCTTGTCTTCTGGACCCAGTGGAACGGGGACCGTTACGACCGGAGAAGGACTCAGACAGATGGTACAGTATCACAGTGAGAAAGTACAAGGGGTCAGTACTATCTCGCACTCCCTTAATCGCCTTTTACGATACCCACGGGAAGATATGGGGTGGTGCTATTCTACTTTGCCGGCATCACACGACTAATGTATGCTATAGTGATTATTCGATAATGTTCGATGTAATTTTTTTAAATATATATTTTTTTATTTTCAGGTGGTAACAGATCTGGTGCAAGGTGAGTTCATGCAGCTCGGCAGCAAGGAAACGGAAAACGAGCGATTTGCACATTATCTCACAAAGACGTACAGAAAAACGGCGTCCCTCATTGCTAACTCTGTCAAGGCGGTTAGTGTAATATAATTTACTAGTTTCTGCCTGCGACTTCGTTCGCTTTATTATAGATTTGACAACTAACAACATGTCTGCAGAATTTAATGATAATCGATTGAATGATTAAACCGCGGAAGCGTAACGAACAAGCAAATATTCGTGTTTATAATATTATTTAGGTTTGATATGTTACCATAAATATTTTTACAAAACCTAATATGTTAAACATGAATAAATAGTTGGGTGTGTTTTAATTTTATTCCTACTATTTCGTTGTAGACTAAATCACAAGAATGTTACTATATTTGGTTTGTTAACGCTCATAAATATAAATTAATCTATATGTATTGCTTCATTAAAATTATTATATTATATTCATTAAAATAACTTAATCAGGCTAATTTTACATATCGTTTCATAAGTGCTAAATAAAGTTGAACGATTAGTAGCCGTACACCGAAAGGAACAAATACTCTGATTCTTCCTCTCTCTTGAGGCGCAGGTCAAATTCGAGACCCTCTGATTTAGATATTTGAAATCTACTAGGTTCCAACATTTACAAAAGTTCAAATTTCGCAATGGATATGTCTGCTATTGTGTATTATATATGGTATTAAAAATAGTATGTATATGTTCATAATTTATTACAAATGATCTTAAGATCGTTATATGAAATATAAGCTGTTGCTCGCTGCGTCTATATATATTTTGAAAATAAAGTCCAGTTCATATAGTACTTAGTGATATGTAGCTTTCTATAGATGAAATAATTTTTGAAATCGATAGTATTTTTAGTTTAACCATTAAAACAAAAATATCAAATTTTCTGTTTATAATAATCATTTTGAATAAATATAGTAAAAATATGAAATGATTAAAATTCTTCATTGATAATAAATTATAAACGATTATTACTATTTATTGTAAAATTTTGCCACCCCCCAAAATGTATCACATAACGTATCACCGTCTCTAAGCCACGTCCACTAGCCAATGATTAATAGTCATAATATGTAGTAGGTATTAAGGTATCTCGTTTTGTTAAATCATCATTTTTAAATAGTTCGCTAAGGTTAAAGATCATTTATGTTTTTCAATAAGTATGTGTAACAGCACTTGCCTTTGTAATTCTGCAAGCCGATTTAGTAGGAAATACATACAGGTGGTAAAGGAGTCTCACTAATCCGGAACTATTGAAAACCAGAGGATATCCCATTATTGGAATGTTCGTAAATGTATAGCATTTTTGGAGGTAATACTGATATCGGTATGCAAGCATGAAACGAAAGTGTGGGGGGGGGGTATTGTGAGGGAAGCGTGAGCGTAGGCTGCCAGATTATTGGACGTATCGAACTAATGAAGTGGCGGTTTTTTTTCCAAATTGACTACGCTGTTGACCTGACAAAGCCTTTACAGCTTCGCCGGACTACTAAGGCGAGCGCTTAAGGCATTCGACCGATTTTATTCAGGCAACTAGCTCAAGGGTGCACGGCACACCTTCGCGTGGGCTGTTACCGAAATCCCGGATCTGACTTAGCTAAACTATTCTAAGATATTCATACATATATTCTGTTTACATGTTTATCGGAAATGAAACAAACTAAACTTCTCGATTCAGTTCGAATAAGGGGAAAAAACCCCTTCCACCATGTGTGTAACGTGTGCACGTATGTGAGGTGATCTGATGTGTGTAAAGGCGGATTAACGACTCTAGTGTAATATGAACTGAATCGTTGCGGTGATGCGGCAGGTCGCGTTGCTGAGCGGCGCGGACGAGAGCACGTGCGAGCTCGCGTTCCAGTACGGGCGCAACCTCGGGCTCGCGTTCCAGCTCGTCGACGACTTACTGGACTTCGTGTCCTCCGCACAGGCCATGGGCAAACCCACCGCAGCGGACCTAAAGCTCGGCCTCGCCACCGCACCTGTTCTCTTCGCTTGCGAAAAGGTAACTATTAGACAAAACTCATTGACTTTATTAACTTTATGTGGCGAAAAAGCCCGTCATAGTGATTCGCTTCTGCGGGTCGCGTTTCGGGATCAGCCTGTACATATCCAGTTTTTCGCAGGCCGGCATGACAGCGGCGACCATCTATGGATAATGTATCACTTGGTGGTCGCCATTGTTTTTGGATTGTACTGTGTTTACCATCAGGCATAGTGTAGTCATTTTGCCGTGCTACAAAAAAAAAATGTGTTAGCAATTATTAAAACCCACTTCAAAAAATCTAGTTATTAAATGCGCTATTCGTCTTTAGCCATAGTCTTGTATTAAACCTACTAATACTATGGATTATAAAAAATTGTTATTTATTTACTATTACTATATTAAAATCGTAGGAGTATGTCGTAAGCTGACTTTAAACTGACGAAGTTTAAAATGTAACTTGCAGAGTACTATTGAATAAAACTATGTCATAAATAACAAGCGACCATTGAATATTAAGATATAGTGAAATTCCTTCTTCCTCGTCGAATACACAGTAGTAATCGATGACAGTAACTGACATTTTTAAAAAACTCAGCCAAGTTCTGTGGTTTTCTTAGTGTATTATTTCAGATTGATCACGGTATTCATTAACATATTCACACTCTATACGTGAGTAGTATATGGTATTTTCTTTAAAATGTGTACCAGGGTCGGATTTATAACTATGTGATGAACATCCACTATAAATTTTTTCAATTTTTTTTTCAAAAATGTCTTTAAAAAGTTAACTTTTTACTTATAATAGTTATACTAGACTTAACGCGGTATTTTCGAAGTTTTAAACTATACATATTTCTCCTAATAAATCTGCTAATATAATAATAATGCTTATATATAATTTACGTGATACATACAACACGTATGTCAAATGGTTTTTTCTTTAATCATAAAACAAGGAATTAATTGATTGAAAACCGAATCTGACTGTTACAAATTGAGATATTTTGGGAAACTTACCACATAGTTCAGAAATTTGTCTGCTCAACATTTACATTTGCTTGAGAGCAAAGTACATATTTGCCATTTTTGCATTATTTGCTGATTTCTGCCTATGTGAGAATCACATGCATTATTATGCTAATAATATAATGAACACTAAACGCAAATACTGGATATAAAACGTTTTTTGCTTCGTTTGATATGTATGTAAAAGCATATAATTAATTGTTATTACAGTATCCGGAACTGAACCCTATGATTATGAGGCGATTCCAAGAGAGCGGTGACGTGGAGAAGGCCTTCGAGCTCGTACACAAGTCTCGCGGGCTCGAGCAGACGAGGTTCCTGGCGCGCAAGCACGGCGCGGAGGCGGCGCGTCTCGCCGCGGAGCTCTCGGACTCGCCGTACCAGAAGGGTCTCGCCGTCACCACCGATCTTGTGCTCAACAGGATCAAATAGCATCGTACGTCATCTGTAAATATTATTACCCACGAAAGGCATCCATAGTTCTATCGTTAGCGTCCATTTTATCGATGAACTTGTACATTACGTGACTGAGTATTCTCTACTGTTTCGAGTACGAACTTTCAACGTAACATTTATCTGAGAGTACTTATGACATGTTGATGTATTCTCAGTGTTGTGCATAATCCGCGACTGAATATTCGCTAATGTTTCGAGTTAAAATTTTCAACGTTACGTATATCTGAGAGTACTTATGACATGATGATATATTCTCAGTATTGTGCACAATCCACGACTAAATATTCGCTACTGTTTGGAGTTCGAACTTTCAACGTAACATCTACCTGAGAGAGCACTTTAGAAATGTTGATTGTATTCAGTGTTGTGCACAATTTGCTACTGAATATTCGCTTTACTAGGAATAAGAACTTACAAGGTTACGCATACCTAGGAGTACTTTCGCAATGTTTTTGTATTCAGTATTGTTCATAACTCGCGAGCGAATATTCGCTACTACTTCGAGTTTGAATTTTTAAAGTTGCATTAAAGTATTTTGGAAATGTTGATGACAACTCTGGTTTGTAACTTTTAAAATTCTGTCTTTCAGTGCTTTCAGAATGTTTATGTATTCCTTCATAATCCAAGATAAACTTTCCCTATTATTTTGAGTTGAACTTTCAAAGTTACATTATACCTAAGAATACTTTGGTAGTGTTTATGTATTCAGTGTTGTGCATAATCCGCGATTGAATATTCGCTACTATACGTGAAACTGCAGAATATTGGATACCTTTTTGTAAATGATTAGTATTGGACATTGTTTTGAAATAATTAGAGTGAATGTGTATTGAAGTTCGGTCAGTGAGAGCCGAGCGTTCGCGTGTAGAAATCGCTGGGTGCGCGGGTGTGTCCCCTGTAAATGACGTAGTTGCGGTCCAAGGCCAGATGTTATAATATGTAACACTGCATAAAGCTATTAAACGATCAAATAAATTTTTCATTATAGTAAATATATAATAATTATTATATAGATATTTCGTGTTATTTTAATCAATCGAATTGATTATAAAGTAATAATTATATTCTATATATATATATACGTACGAAAATTATTATGAATTATTATTTATATAATATATTTATTTTTATGCGTCCTTCACTTGTGTGACCTGATTTATTTTTTAAGATAGCTTTCTACGATAATGCTCTCGTGAGCGTGAACTATCTGAATGCAATCTGTGGACATCACGAAACACTATATTTGCCAAACGGTGATGTATTATGGCTACTTGTTACCAAATACAGCTGTACATATATGTACGATGTTAATACGCTCAACTGTTTATAACATATAATACTGTGTCGTATTTTGCGGATTAAGCTATTTGAGTTAACCCTTTTCTGTACATAGAGAGATTATGTGTTCTATTATTTTCTTCTTCTTATTATGTGCAATCCTTATGTAAATTTAGAGTTAGTGTGAATTTGAAGATGCGAAAACGTGACATTGACATTGAAAACATAGAATTATGGCAAATTTATAAATTTAAAAAAATCGGTAAAAATCGATAGTTGTTGTATGAGAAGATCGATAACAATCGGTAGTTGCCGGTTACGTCTATTATATTGATATAGGAAGTCTTATTGGATGAGTTACCCGTGTTTTATCTTCGAAACCAATTACCTCAATTTCTTTAGTATACATGTTATATCTAAAGTAAAATGTTATATTCAAAAATAATAGTGACACTAATAGGTTATCTCATCGCATATTATACCAGGTGTTAGGTTAGTTGCTTGCAATATTCAAAGAGATGGTACTTCACGGTCACATTTAACATATAAGATAATAATATCAAAACAAATACTAATAAACAACAAAGAGAACCTAAGTTAAAGTTTGTTCTATGATTTTCAAAAGTATGTAAATTAACATAATAAGAATAATGTGCAATGACCGGTGCCGAAAGCTGCAAGGGGCGACCCGAAGTTAGTAACCTTCGATAGTAAAACAGACAATAAATCTTTTTGTTTTGTTCATGCTTCAGAAAATTATCTTTTGTTAGTTGGTTTATCACTTTCACTTCGCGCAACGGCTGTCATTGACACTGTACTTTAACATAGACGCGTAGACGATTGTGTATATTATTTGTATATTTCTAGATAATTAGATCATATTCATATTTATGAAGTACTTATTTTGTTAAATGTTTTATAACGAGAATCGAGTACAGAGTATCCTCCATAAGTATTGCTACTGTCTAAACTTTCACCTGGTATACGGGCATTGTGAACTCGTCCGAAAATTAATTAAATAAACACAGTTAGCTAATTTAGTATTATAATTGTAAATAACATCGTCTATCGTTCAGTGAAATCATATTGTTCATGAATTAATGAAATATATACGTATATTTTGCACGAACAACGCAGTATTGTTACGTTCTTCACAATGATTATTATTATTATTATACAAAATATTAGTCACTAATAAGGCAATTAGTTATTTTAAAGTAAGCAGCCGACATAAGAATTAAAAGAATTATGTTTCATTAACATTGATATACAAAAACTCTAGATGCACACTTAACGTCTCACAGCCGGCACACAAAAATGACTGCATTATGCAGTAATTTCAAATAGTCTCGCGTCGCTTGCGTCCTTGTAAAAACAATTTTAATTCATTAAAGTAAGGTTGAATTTGCAAAATCATTAGTTTATCGCATAACTATAATGTATGTATATTGGAGAGTTTTTGCGGGACGATTTTGGACGCTATTTTTATTCGAGACTGTGTGTCTTTGCTTTTTATATGTCAGTGTTCATTAAACACTCTATGGACACGTTACTTGTGTTTATCAAAATAAAAATATGCATTTAAATATTTGATTTGTCTATACTGTAAAGGACTCAAATATTTAAAAAAGACGAATCGCCGAGTTGTAGAAGGCAACTTGACCTTTTTGCTAATTTTTCGACCTTTCGAACCTTTGTTTTATGAACAAGCATATAACAAACGTTTGAAGACGTTTCAAAATACAATAAACTGTTTTATTGTTTGACTATTTTATTTTGATAATTATGTCGGTCATTAGAATATGTGGCGTTATGACGTGTATAACTTTTGTACATTATAACGACAATGGAGTCAAATGAATTTTATTTATATGTATATGTAGACCTTTACGTAAGTGTCTTACGTTTGTAAATATTATTATTCTGTAAAATGGTAAATCATGAATAATTATTAATATAAATATTAGTTACAGATAATTGTTTTATTTCTTTATTATCTATATATTAATACGTGAAGCCTAAACTTTGTATCCCTTTTTAACGGAATTGCGCGAACGAATGAACGTGAAATTTGGCATAGTTAAAGTTTATATTTATTTACTTTATATAAAATGCATTAGAAGTACATTAAATTAATTAAAAACACATGTAAATAAAAAAGACATTTTGACATCTGTCAATAAAGTTCAAAAAAGGTTATGAAAGAGGTTGCTATGCTCGACTCTATGTATTATTTTACTCTTACGTTTCAAATACCCTTTTTCGTTCTACATTCAACAATGATATTATAACATACAAATATTATTATAATATTTACCCCTTTAAAAAATCAATAAACTATGGTCGAATGTCGACTAATGGGCGCCCACGAGTTTTTTTTAATATAACCAAAGTATGTTATACACTCAT